>PVJS01040315.1:0-18501 GCA_004027185.1 Glis glis
TCTGTACTTCTATTCTTTTTTTTTTTTTTAATTTTTTTTTTTTTTGCGCTACCAGGGATTGAATGCAGGGGCTTTCTACCTCCACGCTACGCCCCCGGCCTATTTTTTATGCTTTATTTTGAAACCGGGTCTCACGAAGTTGTGGAGGGCCTCACTAAGGAGAGAGAGAGAGAGAGAAAGACAGGGGAGAGAGAGCGAGAGCTGAGGCTGACCGCGAACCCGGATCCTCCGGTCTCCGCCTCCCAAAGTACTGGGATTACAAGCGTGCGCCACCACGCCCGGCTGTACTTCTATTCTTTATCTTGGAAATTCTTTTCCAACCCGTGTCCAATCCACAACAGATAGCACTTTGATGTATGTGCACTTCACATGTGTTGCCCCATACAATCCCAGGCCAATCCCATAAGTGAGGAAGAGCTGAGCTCTAGAGGTGCTGGGGAACTTACCTGAATCCCTCACAGGGCTGGCAAGTGGCACACGATTGTCAGGCTGCAGAGACCCTGTCTGTGGAAGACGACAGATCCAGACCTGTGGAGGTCAGCCGGCAGGGATTTGCCAGAACTATTTCACATTAAAGAAGCCACTCACTCCTCCCAACACTTTGACCTTGAAAGGGTCTCCAGGGATGGCCTATCCTCCCCTCCTCTCCTGTCCGTAGGAGGGTGTGCATATCAAAGATAATGACAAGGAGGAATGAAGGAACTTTACTCAAATAACTGAAGGAACACGGACCATCTGGCCACTGCCTGATAAAAGTACAAGAGCAGGAAGCCATAGGACAGCAAAAGTATCTCTTTCACTGAAACTGACCCAACCAGATGTGACCTGACATGCTAATGAAGGATTGAAAACTGTACCAGCTTTACCCAATCAACACCTAACTATGCTAGTTCTCAATCAGGTCCTCCATGGTCTAACACTTCCTCCCCCCCACACACACACCATCTCCAAGAAATAAAAAATGCCCACCCTAGACTGTACAGGTGGCTCTCTCTGTTCTGCCAGAGAGAGTCCCTCCCAGGTTTGTATTAAAGCTTTCTCTCTCTCTCTTTTTTTTTTTTTTTTTTGCGGTACTGGGGATTGAACGCAGGGGCGTTCTACCTCCACGCTACACCCCCGGCCCTGTTTTTTTATACTTTATTTTGAAACCGGGTCTCACGAAGTTGCGGAGGGCCTCACTAGGTAGAGAGAGAGAGAGACAGGGAGAGAGAGAGAGAGAGAGCGAGAGAGCTGAGGCTGGCCTCAAACCCGGATCCTCCGGTCTCCGCCTCCCAAAGTACTGGGATTACAGGCGTGCGCCACCACGCCTGGCTAAAGCTTTCTCTTAATGCTATCAAGCCACGTCCCTTGTCCTTCTTTTCCTAACATCTGGTGTGGGAAGCTGGGACAGGCGTCAGAGTGGAAACACTTTCTTGCAACCCAGGAAGCAGTGGGCTGTGACGGCGCATCCCAGGCTCACTCCTGGATCCTGGAAGTTCTGTGGCCTCCATTCTGTCCTCCCTCTTCCCTGCCTGTGCCATCAGCACTGTTCCGGCAGATTTTTCTATAGGAATCTTTTTTGTGTGTGTGTGGTACTGAGGATTGAACCCAGGGGCATTCTACCTCCAAGCTGCATCCCCAGCCCTATATTTTATTCTTTATTTTAAAACAGAGTCTCACTAAGTTGCGGAGGGCCTCACAAGTTGCTGAGGCTGGCCACGAACCCGGATCCTCCGGTCTCAGCCTCCCAAGTACTGGGATTACAAGCGTGCGCCACCACGCCCAGCTTCTGTAGGAATCTTACTTGTCATTTTCATTCTCTGCCTTTGTCTCCTTCCTACCAGCTGGAATTGTTTTTAGTGCTCATACTCCATGGTTCCCCCTCTTCTCCCCACATCCTCCCTCCTCTCACTCCCGCCCTATTTCTAGAGTGTATTGCAAGGGACACTGAGTCAGCTCTGTTGGGATTGTGAGGCTCCAGCTGGAGCGACTCTCCAGTGAGTTCTCAAAACCACTGGGTCCAGATTTCCATCCCCGACTGCCCAATCCAGGTAACACTCTCCGGCTTTTGTTCCCTTCTCCTCGTTTCCTTGTGTTCCACCCCGTCTCACTACCAACCCTCACCCCAAGTGAGTTGAAGCCACCTCGGCTGGAATTGCAAGGCTCTGACCAGGGCTCCTCTCCGCTGAGTTCTCAAAGCTGCCAAGAGCCGGGCGTGGTGGTGCACGCTTGTAATCCCAGTACTTTGGGAGGCAGAGATCGGAGGATCGCGGTTCGCGGCCAGCCTCAGCTCTCTCTCTCTCTCTCTCTACTTAATGAGGCCCTCCGCAACTTCGTGAGACCCGGTTTCAAAATAAAGTATAAAAAAATAGGGCCGGGAGCGTAGCGCGGAGGTAGAATGCCCCTGGGTTCAACCCCTGGTACCGCAAAAAAAAAAAAAGAAGCTTGAGGAGAGCCCCTTAACTTCCCATAGGGAATTCCTCAATACTGTCTTCAAGGTCTTTTATGGTAGAGAGGATGAACCCTGTGCCCAAAAGGAAAAATATGTCCACCTTAAATATCAAAGGCCAGTCAGGCGTGGTGGTGCACGCTGGTAATCCCAGTACTTGGGAGGCTGAGACAGGAGGACTGCAGGTTCGAGGACAGCCTTAGCAAGTAGTGAGATTCTCATCAACCTAGCGAGACCCTGTTTCAGAATAAAAATAAAAGAGGACTGGGTGTGTAGCTCGGAGGTAGAATGCCTCTGGGTTCAACTCCCAGTATATCAAAAACAAAACAAGCTGGGCGTGGTGGCGCACGCTTGTAATCCCAGTACTTTGGGAGGCAGAGACCGGAGGATCCCGGTTCGCGGCCAGCCTCAGCTCTCTCTCTGTCTCTCTCTCTCTCCCTGTCTCTCTCTCTCTCTTCTTAGTGAGGCCCTCCGCAACCTTGTGAGACCCGGTTTCAAAATAAAGCATAAAAAAAAATATATAGGGCCGGGGGCGTAGCACGGAGGTAGAACGCCTCTGCGTTCAATCCCCGGTACCGCAAACAAAACAAAACAAACAAATTAAATGAAACTTGGTGAATGGTGGACATGAGAAGCTATGTGGGGATGACATCAGCCCAGTTATCATAGATGGTTTATGGCGATCTGGTCATTTACTGGATTCTTAGAATGATCAGTGCTCTCCATTATCTGATCAATAGATAAGGCTAGAAAGACCCCAAAATTACAGGATTCTTGAGATATTGTGTGTCTGGCTTAAATTGTTTATTGGGGGGTTAATTAACAGTGAACAGAGTAATTAAAGTTTTTGGTTAACTTTTTTTTTTTTTGCGGTACTGAGGATTGAACCCAGGTGCATTCTACCTCCAAGCTACACCCCAGCCCTAATTTTTATTCTTTATTTTGAAACAGGTTCTAAGTTTGGAGGAGCTCACTAAGTACTGAGGCTAGCCAAGAACCTGCGATCCTCCTGTTTCAGCCTCCCAAGTACTGGGAATATAAGCATGTGCCACCATGCCTGACTTTTGGTTAACTTTAAGATTTACAGATTTCACAGGAATTTGGGAGAGACAGGTCTGGGAGAGATAATTGGTTTAGAGAGTGAAAGTATGAGAAACTTTAGCACCAGGCTTTTATATTTAATATATTTTATATTAAAGTTATATTTTATGCCAGGCACTGTGGCACATGCCTGTAATCCTAGTACTCGAAGTCTGAGACAGGAGGATTGCAGGTTTGAAGCCAGTCTGGCCAATTTAACAAGACCCTCAGCAATTTAGCAAAATCCTGTTTCAAAATAAAAAATAAGTTGGGCATGGTGACTCATGCTTGTAATCCCAGTACTTGGGAGGTTGAGCCAGGAGGATCGCAGGTTCACAGCCAGCCTCTGCAACTTAGCGAGGTCCTCCGCAACTTAGTGAGACCCTGTTCAAAATAAAGAATAAGCTGGGCGTGGTGGCACACACTTATAATCCCAGTACTTGGGAAGCTGAGACAGGAGGATTGCAGGTTTGAGACCTGCAACTTAGTGAACCCTGCCTGTTTCAAAAATAAAAAATAGCCGGGCGTGGTGGCACACGCTTGTAATCCCAGTACTTGGGAGGCAGAGACCGGAGGATCCGGGTTCGCGGGCAGCCTCAGCTACTTAGTGAGGCCCTCCACAACTTCATGAGACCCGGTTTCAAAATAAAAGGATAAAAAATAGGGCCGGGGGTGTAGCTCGGAGGTAGAATGCCCCTGGGTTCCATCCCTGGTACTGCAAAAAATAAAAATAAAAAATAGGGCTGGGGTGTAACTAGGAGGTAGAACACCCCTGAGTTCAATCTCCAGCACCACAAAAAAAACCAAACAAATAAATGAATAAAAAATAAGATAGGCCGGGTGTGGTGGCACACGCTTGTAATCCCAGTAATTGGGAGGCGGAGACCGGAGGATCGGGGTTCCCAGCCAGCCTCAGCTCCTTAGTGAGACCCTCCGCAACACCATGGCACCCCATTTCCCACCATATGCCCTGTCCACCCCCTCTCTAGTGGCTCTATAAGAAAAGGATAGATTAGATCTGAGAAGCTTTTTGTCTCTCTCTGCTAGCCGCTCTCATGTCTCTCTCTGCACCCCTCTGAGCCCCTCTGTGCCGCTCTCTGCAGCAGGTCTCATGGACCCTTGAGACAGCCCATGTCTCCCCTGAATGCGTATCCCCACTTTTCTTGAATTAAACCTTCGAAGTGTATCCCCACATTTCTTTCTTTCTTTTTTTTTGCGGTACTGAGGATTGAACCCAGGGGCATTCTACCTCCTAGCTACACCCCCAGCCCTATTTTTTTTATTCTTTATTTTTATTTTGTGTGTGTGTGTGGTACTGGAGATTGAACCCAGGGGCATTCTACATCCGAGCTACACCCCCAGGCCTATTTTTTAGACTTTATTTTGAAACCGGGTCTCACAAAGTTGAGGAGGGCCTCACTAAGTAGCTGAGGCTGGCTGCAAACCAGGATCCTCCTGTTTCAGCCTCCCAAGTACTGGTATTACAAGTGTGCGCCACCACGCCCGGCTCTCACCTTTCTTGAATTAAACCTTTGCCTTTTCTCTGACTGGCGCCTGTTGAAATTCTTTTCGCTATGGAAGCCAAGAACCCACAGGAATCATCATGTCCTCCCATGACAGTGAGACTCTCATTAACCTAGTGAGACCCTGTTTCAAAATAAAAATAAAAGCCGGGCATGTTGGCGCACGCTTGTACTCCCAGTACTTGGGAGGCTAAGACAGAAGAATCGCAGGTTCGTGGCCAGCCTCAGCTACTTAGTGAGGCCCTCTGCAACTCAGTGAGACCCTGTTTCAAAATAAAGAATAAAATATAGGGCTGGGGGTGTAACTCAGAGGTAGAATGCCCCTGGGTTCAATCCCCAGTACTGCAAAAAAAAAAAAAAAAAAAAAAAGAGGGTGTCATGGTTGGGCGTGGTGGTGCACACCTGTAATCCCAGTACTTGGGAGGTTGAGACAGGAGGATCGCAGGTTGGAAGACAGCTTCAGCAACATAGTGAGACTCTCAGCAACCTAGCATGACCCTGTTTCCAAACAAAAAATAAAGGGCTGGGAACATAGCTTGGAAGTAAAATGCCCCTGGGTTCAAGCCCCAGTACCAAAAAAAAGTGCCCCTCCCCGAACACAAGTTCCTGTAACTTTCCTCTCTCAGCGTATCTTATCACCACGTCACTTTATTCATAGAACTACCCCTTATCTGGACTCAAGTATTTATGTGCATGTTTATTGTCTGCCATAACCCTTCCACTTTGAGGGCAGGAATCTTGTCCCTCTTGCTCATAATTGTATCCCTGATAAATACAATGCCTAGCATGTCTAGCAATAAATAGTTCTGGAATGAGTGAATGACCATCAGGAAATAAGCAAGAAAGCGTTATAAAGCCGGGCATGGTGGCGCACGCTTGTAATCCCAGTACTTGGGAGGCTGAGACCGGAGGATCCGGGTTGGCGGCCAGCCTCAGCTACTTAGTGAGGCCCTCTGCAATTTAGTGAGACCCTGTTTCAAAATAAAGAAAAAAAAATAGGGCTGGGGCTGTAGCTCGGAGGTAGAACGCCTCTGGGTTCAATCCCCAGTACCGCAAAAAAAAAAAAAAGAAAGCATTGTAATAATCAAATACAAATGTAGCCAATTCTTCATTTTTTTTCAATTATAGGTATTGGGAGTTCTTTATGATTTATGAAAGTTGTGTGATGTGAAAAGTAAGCAAGGGAGAAATGTCTACTTAAGGGTTTGGGTATCTAGGAAAGAGGTGTCATAGTTAAGGAAATCCGTTATTTGGTGTTTTGGCTTGTTATGCACATATTTTATTTCTCCTTGAATTCCTAGAGGGCAAAGTCAGCTTTTTGTTTGATTTCTGCTTCCCAGGATAAGGACCAGAATACTGCCCGGAAGGTAGTGGGCGCTCAATAGCTGTTTGAGAAATGAAAGAACCACGCAGGAGAATCAAGAATGCACACGAATGAACGAACCGATTCGGACAGACTGCAGTTCTTCCCCGGGACAGGAGGCGGCGCCAGCGTCACACCAGCCCGGCCGCGGGCAGTTCTTGGCCCCTCCGGCTGACCGTCCAACGAAGGGCCCCTAAGCTAATGAGCAAGTTAGCCAATAGAAAGCCGTGTTAGTTGGAGGGTCTGACACAGTTGCCCAATGAGCGCAGCGGGTCTTGGCAAGGGGCGGTGCCTCGGGAGGGGCGGAGGGGAGCGGTTAGAAGTGGGAGTTGGCGCTGCGAGCCGGGCGGGGGCTGCGGGGCTGCGATGCGGACGGGGCCGCCGCGGTGACCGGAGTTACCGCCCGACATGAACTCGCTGGAGCAGGCGGAAGGTAGGGATTCGCCCGGGCCGTCCCGGGCACGTCCCGGAAGCCGGAGGGACCGGCGTCGCGGACCCCGCCCCGGGCAGGGGAGCCGCGGAGGTGGAGTGACGCGGCCGGGAGCTGGGGGCGCGGGGTCCCGCCGGGGCGGCCAGGTAGGGCCGCAAGCAGGGCGGCGCGGCGCCCTGTCCTTCCTCCCGCGACTCGGCGGGATCGGGGGCTCCTGCCGGACGCCACTGTTAATGTCTATCCATCAGCCGACGCTTGCAGCTCGCAGGGTGGAGTGTGCGGCTCGTTTTCATGTATTGCTCACAGGTAGCTCCCCGAGTTGGAGCCCTGATTCTACCCGCGGTTTCCCGTGATTGTCGGGCTTTTAAAGTGTAAACTAGCCGGGCACGGTGGCGCACGCTTGTAATCCCAGTACTTGGGAGGCTGAGACAGGACGATCGCAGGTTCGCGGCCAGCCTCAGCTACTTAGTGAGACCCTCTGCAACTTAGTGAGACCCTGTTTCAAAGTAAAGAATAAAAAATAGGGTTGGGGATATAGCTCGGAGGTAGAATGCCCTGGGTTCAATCCCCAGTACCGCAAAATAAGTAAATAAATAAGTAAATAAAGTTTAAAAACACCACCTCTCATTCATAGAAAGCACCTTGGGCAGCCCTGTCTTACAACAAGGTGTTGGCCTTTTGACAGTGCCACGAAGATCACCTGGAACCCTTTCGGAGGGGTGCAGGGGTGTGTCTCTCCACACACACCCGTTATCGGTGTCAAGAAGTCTTGTAAAACCAGACACTTTAGCCATTAATTGAATATAAGAGCTATCCGGTTGTGGTGGCGCACGGTTGTAATCTCAGTACTTGGGAGGATCTAGACAGGAGGATCGCTGGTTCTTGGCCAGCCTCAGCAACTTAGTGAGGCCCTGTTTCAAACTAAAAAAATAAAATTGGGCTGGGAGTGTAGCTCGGAGGTAGAATGCCCCCGAGTTCAATCCGCAGTACCACAATAAATAAATAAATAAATAAATAAATGAAAGAACTAGAAGCCCTGATCGGGTAATTGCAGTCAAATAGACAAATAGACCTGAAGACTTTGCTGTTGTTCTAATAGAAAGTTCTTGCTTCCGACAAAATTAGAACTCGACTTCTTTTTTTTTGGGGGGGGGTGTGGTACTGGGGATAGAACCCAGGGGCTTTCTACCTCTGAGCTACACCTCCAGCCCTATTTTATTTTTTAGTTTGAAACAGGATCTCACTAAGTTGCAGAAGGCCTAAATTGTTGAGACTGGCCACAAACCGAAGATCCTCCTGTCTCGGCCTCCCAAGTACTGGGATTACAAATGTGCGGCGCCATGCCCAGCTTTGACTTGGTTTTGATGCTGTCATTGCAGCCTCCAAAATTCTAGCTTTTGTACTGGTTGAGGTTGCTGCTGATTTTCCACATACCATTTTTTGAAGCTTCTAAAAATGAAGTAACCAGTTTTCTTTATATGTGAAATTGGAATTAAAGAAATCTAATGTTTCTTGTTCTGTTTTGTTTTGTTGGGGTACTGGGACCTGAACCCAGGGGAATTTTACTTCCAGGCTACACCCCAGCCATATTTTATTATTTACTTATTTATTTATTTTGTGTGTGTGTGGTGCTGGGGATTGAACCAGGGGCATTCTACCTCTGAGCTACACCCTCAGCCCTATTTTATTTTTTATTTAGATACAGGGTCTTGCTAAGTTGCTGATAGCCTCACTGCTGAGGCTGGCTTCGGACCTGCCATCCTCCTGTCTCAGCCTTCCAAGTACTGGGATTACAAGTGTGTGCCACCACTCCCGGCTTTATTTTTTATTTTGAAACAAGGTCTCACAAAGTTTCTGAGGGTCTCACTTAAGTTGCTGAGGCTAACGTGGAACCTGTAATCCTCTTGTCTCAGCCTCCCAAGTACCAGGATTACAGGCATGTGCCACCATGCACAGCTCAAAACTAATGTTTTTTATTATGTGCTTAAAGCCGTCATAGTAAATAAACAGTGCACAGACACATGTAAGTTGGTGTCTAAAACCTGAAGCAGTAGTGTATCTAAAATTTTGTTTTAATAAATTCAAACTAATAAGAGTGACTAATTAGAAAATTGAAATCTTTTTACCTAGATCTCAAGGCTTTTGAGAGGAGACTTACTGAATATATTCATTGTTTGCAACCTGCCACTGGACGTTGGAGAAGTAAGTTCCTGAATGTTTTTTAAGGGAAAATAAACTGACAATTTATCATTTTATTTCTAAGTAGGAATGATTTGCTTTTATGTAAAACTTTCGATTAACAAATGTTTGCTTGAGCCGGGTGTGGTGGCGCAGGCCTGTATTCCTAGTACTTTGGAAGGCTGAGACAGGAGGATGGATCATCACAGGTTTGAGGACAGCCTCAGCAAGTAGTGAGACTCTCATCAACCGAGCAAAACCCTGTTTCAAAAAAAAATAGGCCTGGGGATGTAGCTTGGAGGTAGAATGGCCTTGGGTTCAATCCCCAGTACCACACACACAAAAATAAAAATAAAAAATAAATGCTTGCTTTACTAACCTATGAGATTTCTCTATTTAGACATTTTTAAAAATTATTTAAGCTGGGTATAGTGGCACACACTTGTAATCCCAGAATTTGCGAGGCTAAAACAGGAAGATTGCAGATTCGGGGCCAGTCTCAGCAACTTATCAAGGCCCTCCACAACTTAGTGAAACCCTGTCCCAAAATAACAGAATAAAATAGGTCTGGGGGTGTAGTCTGAGGTAGAATGCCCCTGGGTTCCATCCCAAGTATCACATACATACAAAAAATTATTTAACATTGTAAACAGTGCATTACAGAGAAATGTCTAAAAAAGGACATTATAACTGGCTACACTCAACAGTCTATTTTCTGTGGATGAATTTTTATTTTTCCATCAAAATATACTTTTTTTTGCGGTACTGGGGATGGAACCCAGGGGCATTCTACCTCCAAGCTACACCCCCAGCCCTATTTTTTATTCTTTATTTTGAAACAGGGTCTCACTAAGTTGCGGAGGGCCTCACCAACTTAGTGAGACCCTGTTTCCAAATAAAAAATAAAAAAATACTCAGTTGGAAGACAGGAGGTTAATTAATAAATCAAGCTGGGCTTGGTTGTATACACCTGTAATCCCAGTACTTGGGAACCTGAGACAGGAGGATTACAGGTTTAAGGTTAGCCTCACACCTCAGCAATTTAATGAGACTCTGAGCAACTTAGTGAGACCCTGTTTCAAAATAAAAATATATAAACCAAGCATGGTGGCGCATGCTTGTAATCCCAGTACTTGGGCGGCTGAGAAAGGATTGCCGGTTCAAGGACAGCCTGAGCAAATAGTGAGACTCTCAACAACCTAGTGAGACCCTGTCTCAAAATAAAAATAAAATAGGGCTGGAAGTGTCTCTCAGAGGTAGAAAGACCCTGGGTTCAATCCCTAGTACTGCAAAAAAAAAATTATCTATTTAGAATTTCTAAGCCGGGCGTGGTGGTGCACACTTGTAATCCCAGTACTTTGGGAGGCGGAGACCGGAGGATCTGGGTTCGTGGCTAGCCTCAGTTCTCTCTCGCGTGCTCGCTCTCTCTCTCTCTCTCTCTCTCTCTCTACCTAGTGAGGCCCTCTGCAACTTCGTGAGACCCGGTTTCAAAATAAAGTATAAAAAAAAATAGGGCTGGGGGTGTAGCGCCGAGGTAGAACGCCCCTGCGTTCAATCCCCGGTACCGCAAAAAAAAAAAAAAAGAATTTCTAAAATAATTCTATTTTAGTAGAAAGAAGTTCTAATTCTACTAGCTGTTATTTCTACCCTGACTTTTTTTTTAAGTCTCTTAAAATCTGATACTGATTGGTCTGCTCCTGGCGACTCAACACTTCCTAACACTGATCTTTGTTTAATTCAACAGCAGGCGGTTGTCTGCAAGACAAAACCCTGTAGCCAGAATTCTCAGTGCATTCCAAAAGGAGTCTTTGTTTGGTTTGTTTACATTAGGAAATGAGAGGGTTTTTTTGGGGGGTGTATAAGATCAGCAAAAGCATCACAAATCACAATGATTACAGGACATAGAATCTTACACTGAAGTTCTACCATCTGGGTTCTTGCTTTTGATCTCATCAATCTTCATTCTCATAAATTCTGAGGGAATATATATATATATATATATATATATTTTTTTTTTGTGGTACCGGGGATTGAACCCAGGGGCATTCTACCTCCGAGCCACACCCCCAGCCCTATTTTTTATTCTTTTTTTTTTTTTTTTGCGGTACCGGGGATTGAACCCAGGGGCGTTCTACCTCCGAGCTACACCCCTGGCCCTATTTTTTATCCTTTATTTTGAAACCGGGTCTCACGAAGTTGCAGAGGGCCTCACTAAGTAGCTGAGGCTGGCCACGAACCCAGATCCTCTGGTCTCCGCCTCCCAAGTACTGGGATTACAAGCATGCACCACTACACCCAACCTTTTATTCTTTATTTTAAAACAGGGTCTTACTAAGTTGCGGAGGCCTCACTAAGTAGCTGAGGCTGGCTGCAAACCTGGATCCTCCTGTCTCGGCTTCCCAAATACTGGGATTACAAGCGTGCGCCACCACGCCCGGCTGTGAGGGAATCTATATTATCCTCAGATATAAGATTCAGAATATTTAAAGACAATTCCTCAAGGTCACGTGGCAAATCTTCTAATTCTCAAGGCCAGTCAAGGCATTTTCCATTTAATAAAGTGCTGTGTTTTTTCCTGTCATTTATTAGGAACTGGTAGAGGTGGTATTAAATATTAAGGGTGTATTTGCTTACTAATTTCATGTTTATCTTTCATCAGTGCTTCTTATAGTGGTATCTGTCTGTACAGCTACTGGTGCCTGGAACTGGTTAATAGATCCTGAGACACAAAAGGTAGAAGTTTGTTTTAAAATCTTTAGTAGATTAAATGAGATAATGGATGTAGTGGTTCTTTGTTAATTGTCAAGTGTTACTAAAATGCTGCCTATAACTACTACTAATGATATTAATTGTTACATTAAAAATATGCCCTGTATTAATTTGCTTTAGGAAAACTTTGGCTGGCTGCTGTGAATTAAGTATTTTTACAAGGAAAAAGCCCAAGAAATATTACTTCATTTATGTTATTTTTCAATTTCTTTTTCCTTTTCTTTTTTTTTTTTCTTTTGCAGTTCTTTTTTTCTTTTGCATTCTACCTCTGAGCTATACTCCCAGCCCTATTTTTTTATTCTTTATTTTGAAACAGGGCCTCACTAAATTGTGTAGGGCCTCATGAAGTACCTGAGGCTGGCCGCAAACCTGCAATCCTCCTGTCTCAGCCTCCCAATACTGGGATTACAAGCGTGCACCACCACACCCAGCTTCTCAATTCATTTCTAAACTTGTGTACAGATTTTAAATTGTTTTTGTGTGTGGTACTGGGGATTGAACCCAAGGGTGTTCTACCCCTGAGCTACACCCCCAGTCCTATTTTATTGTGTATTTTGAAACAGGGTCTCACTAAGTTACACAGGGTCTCGTGTTGCTGAGGCTGGCCGCGAACCCAGATCCTCCTGTCTCAGCCTCCCAAGTACTGGGATTACAAGTGTGCGCCACCATACCTGGCTCAGATTTTAAATTTTTGACATACTTCATTTTTGTTTTTTTTATTTTTAATTAATTAATTAATTTATTTATTTATTTTGCGGTACCGGGGATTGAACCCAGGGGCGTTCTACCTCCAAGCTAAACCCCCGGCCCCATTTTTTATACTTTATTTTGAAACCGGGTCTCACGAAGTTGTGGAGGGCCTCACTAAGGAGAGTGAGAGAGAGAGAGAGACAGACAGACAGACAGAGACAGAGAGAGAGAGAGAGAGAGACAGAGACAGAGAGAGAGAGAGCGAGAGAGCTGTGGCTGGCCACAAACCCAGATCCTCCGGTCTCAGCCTCCCAAAGTACTGGGATTATAACCATTCGCCACCGTGCCCGGCTTAATGTCAGCTTTTCAAAAATTATAAAATATTTTCTTTTATGAGTTATCTGTTAATACTATTCTTCATCCTATAAAGCATTTGAGATGATTTTAGGAAATGAGACAAAATAGCAAAATATAAGTGTGACAAAATTAATAGATTAGACCAGGAGGTCAAAACCAGTCACTGGTACGTAGGGCATGTGACCCGCTAGCATCAAGTTACAAATTGAGTTACCTAATCAGTAAAGTTTCAGTTAATTCTATGCTTTTCATTGTCTTTGAGGAGAATATGTCTATCAGTTCCTTGATCTAGCAAAGTTTTTCTTTCTTTTTTTTTTGCGGCCCCTGGGATTGAACGCAGGGGCGTTCTACCTCCGCGCTACACCCCCGGCCCTATTTTTTTATACTTTATTTATTTTTTATTTTATTTATTTATTTATTTATTTATTTATTTATTTATTTATTTTGCGGTACCGGGGATTGAACCCAGGGGCGTTCTACCTCCGCGCTACACCCCCGGCTCTATTTTTATACTTTATTCTGAAACCGGTTCTCAGGAAGTTGCGGAGGGCCTCACTAGGTAGAGAGAGAGAGAGAGAGAGACAGGAAGAGAGAGAGCGAGAGAGAGAGCTGAGGCTGGCTGCGAACCTGGATACTCCGGTCTCCGCCTCCCAAAGTACTGGGATTACAAGTGTGTGCCACCACGCCCGGCTTATACTTTATTTTGAAACTGGGTCTCATGAAGTTGCGGAGGGCCTCACTAGGTAGAGAGAGAAAGAGAGAGCGAGAGCGTGAGCGAGCTGAGGCTGGCCACGGACCCAGATCCTCTGGTCTCCGCCTCCCAAAGTACTGGGATTACAAGCGTGCGCCACCACGCCCGGCTCTAAGTTTTTCTTTCTTTGCATTTATCTCTCAAAAAATTCCCATCTGGGCGTGGTGGCACATGCTTGTAATCCCAGTACTTGGGAAGCTGAGACAGGAGGGTCTGGGTTCACAGCCAGTCTCAGCTACTTAGTGAGGCCCTCCGCAACTTAGCAAGACCCTGTTTCAAAATAAAGAATAAAAAATAGGGCTGGGGGTGTATCTTGGAGGTAGAATGCCCCTGGGTTCAATCCCCAGTATCACAAAACAAAAATTTTCCTATCCAGTAGTATGGTAGTGCACGCTTGTAATCCCAGTACTTGGGAGGCTGACACAGGAGGATTGCAGGTTTGTGGCCAGCCTCAGCTACTTAGTGAGGCCCTTTGCAACTTAGTGAGACCCTGTTTCAAAATAAAGGATAAAAAATAGGGCTGGGGGTGTAGCTTGGAGGTAGAATGCTCCTGGGTTCAGTCCCCAGTACCACACACACAAAAAAATTCCTGCCTGGAGTTTTTAATATAGAAAATGCCAAGAGATCTCCCATTGGGCACTGTGGGAGAACATTCCTATACCAAATGCAATAACAGATTTCATAATGTTGTTTCTTCAAGCATTCTTTGATGAAAGTTGATAAAATGTTTCTCAAATTTCTACCTCTTTCTATTAACTTGTGTCTTAATTTCAAACTCAGATTTTTTATTAGGGGAGCAGTAGTCTTCAATTTTTCAGTGAACTTTTTTCCCCCAGTGCAGTTTTATTTAGGTAGTAATGTTACAGTTTTCATAAATCTCAAAAATCCCTTCCCTCTTTTAAAATTGTAGTTAGTAGGCTACTTCTTATAATTTTATTTATAACCTTTTAGGTTATATAGAAGAAAAACCTGGTAGTAAGGCTTTTGTCATCAGTCTAAATGGCAATTCAGACAGCCAGGGGTTTATTTAGCATGTCGTCCCCCTGACTATCCACTGAGGGGGAGATATAAAAGGATCAGAAGCAGGGGAGGTTGGTGATGGAATTTTATGTTAATAGAGGATTTTTAATGGCAGACAGGAAATTCTCCTGTGTGTTCATTTATAAAAAAATCGGATCTTGAGGCTGCATTTAGTACTCATCTTTAGGGGAAGAGTAGAAGGAGGCTGGCAAGAAGATTGAAAAAGGTCTATCTTGGGAAATGAGTCTGACTTCTAATTGGGAAAAATATAAGCTGATTTCAGCTAGTTGAGATCTTAATAAAACACAGAATTAAATGTAATTTGAAATAGGCCCAAAACTATGTAGTTAATATAATTTTCTAAATTAGGTGAGAGTTTAACTATTAGCCTTAGGGTTGGCTCTTTTTATTTCAGTATTTAATAACCCCAAACCTGACAAGAGTTTTAGCCAGCAATTGTGTGTGAAGCAGGAGTTGCAAACACAGAAGCCATTAACTGGTTGGCAGAAACTAGGGAGAAGCCAGTGGCTAGCTGGAAGAAGCTGAGGAGAGAAGGAATGTGGCAGATGCCTGATCAAAGGGGACAGCTGTCTGGATGCAGTGATTGTTGCCATGAAGAAAAGGAGGCTAATACTAACTGACCTAATTAAATTAAAAAATAAAGACTATATTTGCTAACATTGTACAGACCACACATGTGGCTTGTAAGGATCAAACTGTCCTCAGAGATTTTAAGAAGACATTCCTCTGGACCGGGAATGGTGGCGCATGCTTGTAATCCCAGTACTTGGGAGGCTGAGACAGGAGGATCACAGGTTTGCAGCCATCCTCAGCAACTTAGTAAGGCCCTTCGCAACTTAGTGAGGCCCTGTTTCCAAATAAAATATAAAATCGGGCTGGGGGTGTAGCTCAGAGGTAAAATGCCCCTGGGTTCAATCCACAGTACCCCCCCCTCAAATAAAAGAGGAGGAGGAGGAGACATTCCTCTGGAATATTTACTTTCTTTAGGCTAGGCGTGGTGGCGCACGCTTGTAATCCCAGTACTTGGGAGGCTGAGACAGGAGGATCCCAGGTTCACAGACAGCTTCAGCTACTTAGAGAGTCCCTCCACAACTTAGTGAGACCCTGTTTTAAAATAAAGAATAAAAAATAGGGCTGGGGTGTAGCTGGGAGGTAGAATGTCCCTGGGTTCAATCCCCAATAATGCAAAAAAAAAAATACTAACCTTCTTTAGGATCTCAGTGTGTGTGTGTGTGTGTGTGTGTGTGTGTTTGGGGATTGAACCCAGGGACATTCTACCTCCAGGCTGTACACCCAGCCCTATTTTATTTTTTATTTTGAAACAGGATTTCACTTAGTTGCAGAGGGCCTAAGTTGCTGAGGCTGCCGGCGAATCTGCTATCCTCCTGTCTCAGCCTCCCAAGTACTGGGATTACAGGTGTGTGCCACCATGACTGGCTGGATCTCACCTTTTTTTTTTTTTTTTTGCGGTACCAGGGATTGAATGCTGGGGCGTTCTACCTCCACGCTACGCCCCCGGCCCTATTTTTTATACTTTATTTTGAAACCGGGTCTCACGAAGTTGCGGAGGGCCTCACTAAGGAGAGAGAGAGAGAGAGAGAGAGACAGACAGACAGACAGACAGACAGGGGGGGAGAGAGAGAGAGCTGAGGCTGGCTGCGAACCCGGACCCTCCGGTCTCCGCCTCCCAAAGTACTGGGATTACAAGCATATGCCACCATGCCCGGCTTGGATCTCATCTTTTTAGGAGCTTCTTTTCTCATGTTTTAGCCTCCGACTTCATTTAACAGACTTATTTAAATGATGTCTTGCTTCTGGTGCGTTTGTGTCTTGTTTAGTTCTCTGTTTTAAAACATGACACATCTCTTGATGTGAGGGTGGGGTGGGGATATGCTCTTGTTGAGTCTGTTATTCTCATCTAGTTACTATCCATTTGATTTCTTCTCCCATATGCTCCAAATGCCTCTCCCCTCTTCACTCTCTCTCTCTCCCTGCACCCCTCCCCCCCCACTCTCCCTCTCTTTTTCTCTCTCTCTCCCTCCCCTCCCTCCCTTCCTCCAGTCTGTTTCTCTCTCTCTTTTTTTTTTTGGTGACACTGGGGATTGAACCCAGAGGCACTCTACCTCTGAGCTACACCCCCAGCCTTATTTTATTTTTATTTGGAAACAGGGTCTCACTAGGTTGATGAGAGACTCACTACTTGCTGAGGCTGTCCTTGAACCTGCAATTCTCCTGTCTCAGCCTTCCAAGTACTATTATTACAGGCGTGCACCACCACACCTGGCTCAGTCTATGTTTCTCTTCCCCAGTGATCTGGCTTTGGTGCCTACTCTTGTTCCAATCTGGGATTCTAGCCTCTTGTGTCTCTACATATATAGAATTGTGTATTTTCCAGTTTTCTACTATCATCTGATTATGCCCAGATCTAAAATAAGCCCTTTCTTTCTCTTGAATTCTAGTTATTTACAGATAGCTACTAATAATTTTTTCCCTGCTTGAATATTCTGTGACCATTAAAATCTCAGAAACTTCAAAACCAAGCTCGTTTTTTGCTTGGAGGAGGAAGAGTGGTGCTGGAGTTGAGCCTTATAAGGATTTGTGTGTAGAAATTGGCCAGATGGAAGCCGGGCGTGGTGGTACAGCTCACGCTTGTAATCCCATTACTTGGGAGGCTGAGACTGGAGGATCCGGGTTCGTGGCCAGCCTCAGCTACTTAGTGAGGCCCTCTGCAACTTAGTGAGACCCTGTTTCAAAATAAAGAATATAAAAAATAGGGCTGGGGGTGTATCTTGGAGGTAGAATGCCCCTGGGTTCCATCCCCAGTACTGGAAAAAAAAAAAAAAAAGAAATTGGCCAGATGGAGAAGGTAGCATGGGTGTGGAAATGTAGTGTGAGATACAGATTAGACTAGGATCCGATTATGAGTGGCAGAGCTCACCCAAAACTCTGTGTGTGTGTGTGTGTGTGTGTGTGTGTGTGTGTGTGTTTGTTTTTACTGGGGATTGAATCCAGGGGCATTCTACCACTGAGCTACACCCCCAGCTCTATTTTATTTTTTGTTTTGAAACGGTCACACTAAGTTGCTGAGGCTGGCCGGTGCGAACTTGCAATCCTCTTGTCTCAGCCTCCCATGTACTGGGATTACGAGGGTGCACTACCATGCCCAGCTTTTACCCAATTCTTAAGGAAGGTTTCTTTTTTTCTCCCCCCACCCCACCCTAGTACTGGGGATTGAACCCAGGGACCTTGTGCATGCTAGACAAGCACTCTACCACTGAGCTGCATCCTCCCACCCTGTTTTCTGTGTGTGTGGCACTGGGGATTGAACCCAGGGGCATTCTACCTCTGAGCTACACCCCCAGCCTATTTTTTTATTCTTTATTTTGAAATAGGGTCTCATTAAGTCGTGGAGGGCCTCACTAAGTAGCTGAGGCTGGCCGCGAACCCATATCCTCCGGTCACAGCCTCCCAAGTACTGGGATTACAAGTGTGCCACCACTCCCGGCTGCTGGATCACTTTTGACTTGTGTTTTCATTGAGACTAGAGGCCTCATCTTCATTCACTGAATACAGAGTTCAATAAATATAGTAGGATTGTTCTTTGATTATAGGAATGAATTTTTAATGGTTCAAGAATTTAAGATGAATGGAGGGTATGTTGCTATATTTTCTGGCAATATAGAAGATATAGCCAAGCCGGGCATGGTGGCGCACGCTTGTAATCCCAGTACTTTGGGAGGCGGAGACTGGAGGATCCGGATGCGCGGCCAGCCTCAGCTCTCTCGCTCTCTCCCTGTCTCTCTCTCTCTCTCTCCTTAGTGAGGCCCTCCGCAACTTCGTGAGACCCGGTTTCAAAATAAAGTATAAAAAATAGGGCCGGGGGAGATCGGA
>PVJS01040316.1:0-18500 GCA_004027185.1 Glis glis
TCAGGAACAGGTATTGGGACCAATTAGACCAATGAGACTCAATTTCAGTACAATTTGCAGAACTTCTGGCAGTGAGACCTCTCTTCAAATGGGACTTCAAACTCTGAGTAATAAGTCTAGAGGGTTAGAGACCAGCAACACCATGGCAAATGTCAGCTAAACAATTAACTCATCTAAAAGAGGCATTAGTCAATGGATTAGAGTGGAGTTAGAAGTATGCAGAGAGGAAATCCGGATTATTGAATTTGAACCTCTGGGTCAAACTGTGCAGTCAATCCTACCCTTACATAAAACAAATATGAAATATAAGGCAATACAACCATCTGGTCCTATGCTTTTTTGTGGGAGGGATGTTTCTTATTACTACTTAAGTCTTCTTAGGTGTTATTAGTCTATTTAGTCTATTTCAAATTGACTCAATTTTGGTGGGTTGTACATATCTAGGAATTTATTCACCTCTAGGTTATACAGTATGTTGAAATATAATTGTTCATAATCTTTAGAATCCTTTTTATTTCTGAAGCATCCACTGCACTGTCGGCTCTTTCATTTTTTATTTTATTTATTTCAGTCTTCTCTCTTTTTTTTTTGGTTACTCCAACAAAGTGTTTGTCAAAGTTATTGCTTCAAAATGATTTTTAATTTTAGTTTTTTTCCATAGGTATTTATTCTCAATTTGCTTTATCCTGCCTTAATCATTATTTCCTTTCTTCTACTAACAAGTTTAGTTTGTTCTTTCTCTAGGTGATTGGTGTATAAAGTTAGATTATTGGAGATCATCTATTTTCATGTAGACATTGCTACAAATTTCCCTGTTAGAACTCCTTTAAGACATCCCATAAGTTTTAGTATATTGTTTTCTTTTTTTTAATTGATTGGGAATTGAACCCAAAGGTGTTCTAGCTCTGAAATATACTCCAGCCCTTTTTTATTTTTATTTTTTTGCAACATAATCTATTTTCCATAGATTATGTTTAAGTTTTATTTTTATCAGGTCAGCAAACTGATTTTATTTATTTTTAATGTGAATTTATTAGTGCCCTATAGTCTCATATCACAATGAAAATCAAGTTCAGAGTAACATACATGCACACAGCACTTGGTGCACCCCCTGCCTCCTCTCCCCCCCAATATACAGTACTGAGTTTGAAGTTGGTATATTCTCATGTGTACACATGTTTGATGGTAGTAATTCCATTAATGAACTTCATTCTTCCCCTTCCCTTTCCCCTTCCCTTAGACCCCTTCCCTGACTCCACTGAGGCTTCTCCACTATTGTCTGGAGTCCCTTTTGAATCTCCACTACTCCCTAACTTGCACATATTAGAGGAAACATATGGCCCTTCTCCTTCTGTGATTGGCTGATCTCACTTAACATAATGCTCTCCAGGTCCATCCATTTTCTTGTAAATGGTATTATTTTGTTCTTTTTTATTGCTGAGTAGAATTCCATTGTGTGTATTTCACATAATTTTGTAATCCATTCATCTGTTGATGGACATCTAGGTTGGTTCCATAATTTGGCCACTGTGAATTGTGCTGCTATGAACATGGGTATGCATATATTACTGTAGTTTTCTGGTTTCAACCCCTTTGGAATGATACCCAGTAATGGTATAGCCAGTTCATATGGTGGATCCATTCTCACTTTTCTAAGGAATCTCCACACTAATCTCCATAGTGGTTGAACTAGTTTTCACTCCCACCAACAGTGCAGGAGAGTTCCTACTTCCCCACATCCTCGTCAACATTTAGTGTTGTTTGACTTCTTAATGATTGCCATTCTGATTGGGATTAGATGAAACCCGAGTAGTTTTGATTTGCATTTCCCTGATTACTAATGATGTTGAACATTATTTCATGTATCTATTGGCCATTTGTACCTCTTCTTCCGTGAAGTGTCTATTCCATTTCTTAATAGGATTATTTTTTACTGTAAAGTGATTTAAGTTCTTTGTATATCCTAGATATAAATTCTCTATCATAGGGATAGCTTGCAAAGATCTTCTCCCATTCCGTTGGCTTTCTTTTTAGGTTCTTGATGGTTTCCTTTGATGTGCAGAAACTTTTTAGTTTAATGCTATCCCACTCATTAATTCTTGTTTTAGTTTCCTGGGCTTTGGAGGTCTTATTGAGGAAGTTTCTGCCTGTGCCTATATGTTGGAGTGTTGAACCTATGCCCTCTTCTAGTAATTTCACAGTCTCTGGTCTAACTTCCAGGTCTTTGATCCATCTTGAGTTGACTCTTGTGCATGGTGAGAGGTAAGGATTTAGTTCCATTTTTCTACAAATGGATAATCAGTTTTCCCAACAACATTTGATGAAAATACTGTCTTTTCTCCAACATATGTGTTTGGCACCTTTGTCGAATATCAATTGGCTATAAGTTTGTGGATTTTGTTTTTTGTATCTTCCATTCTGTTCCACTGGTCTATGTGTCTGTTTTTGTGCCAATACCATGCTGATTTTACTACTATAGCTCTGTAGTATATTTGAAGTCAGGGATTATGATGCCTCCTACATGGTTCTTATTGCTGAGAATTGCTTAGGCTATTCTGGGTCTTTTGTTTCTCTATATGAAATTAATGACTGATTTTTCTAGGTCTGTGAAAAATGATATTGGTATTTTGATAGGGATTAAATTGACTCTGTAGATCACTTTTGGTAGAATGGACATTTTGATGATATTTATTCTGCCTATCCAAGAGCAAGGGGAGATCTTTCTATCTTCTAAGATCTTCTTCAATTTCTTTCTTCAGTGTTTTATAGTTTTCATTGTAGAGGTCTTTACTTGTTTAGTTAGGTTTATTCCTAGGTAGTTGATAGGTTTTGAAGTTATTGTGAGTGGAACTGTTTTCTGGATTTCTTTCTCAGTGGATTCATGGTTGGCATATATGAAGGCTACTGATCTTTTTAGGTTGATTTTCTATCCTGCTACTTTGCTTAATTTGTTAATCAGCTCTAGCAGACTTTTGGTTGAGTTTTTTGGGTCTTCTAAGTATAGGATCTGCAAATAGGGATAATTTTAATTCTTCTTTTCCTATTTGATATCAAAGGATTGATATCCTTCTCTTGTCTTATTGCTCTGGCAAGAGTCTTGAGTACTAAATTGAAAAGGAGTGTTGATAGTGAGCATCCTTGTCTTGTTCCTGATTTTAAGGGGAATTCCCAAAATTTTTTTCCTGTTCAATATGATTGTTGGCTTTGGGTTTATTATATATTGACTTAATGATGTTGAGGTACATTCCTTCTATTCCGATTTTCTGCAGGGTTTTTAACATGAATGGGTGTTGGATTTTGTCAAGTGTTTTCTCAACATCTATTGAGATGATCATGTGATTCTTATTTTTAATTCAGTCTATGTGGTGAATAACATGTATTATTTTGCATATGTTGAACCAGCCTTGCTTTCCTGGGATGAAACCAATTTGGTCATGGTGTGTTATTTTCATGATATGATTTTGAATGTGTGTGACTAGTTCAGAATTTTTGCATCTATGTTCATCAATGATATTGGTCTGCAATTTTCTTTTCTTGAGGTATCTTTGTTTGGCTTTGATATTAATGTGATGCTGGCCTTGTAGAAGGAATTTGGAAGAATTCCATCTCCTTCGATTTCACAGAAAAACTTTTGAAGTTTTGGGTTTAGTTCTTCTGTAAAGGTTTTGTAGAATTCAGCTGGAAAACTGTCTGGATCTGGGCTTTTCTTTGATGGCAGACTTTATTGCTGTTTCTATCTCTGTGCTTGCTATTGGTTGATTCAGGTTTTCTATGTCCTCTTAGTTCAATTTAGGTAGGTTGTATGAGTCTAGAAATCTGTCTATTTCTTCCTTGTTTTCCAGTTTATTGGAATATAAGTTTCAAAGTAGTTTCTGATGATCCTCTGGATTTCTCCACTATCTGTGGCAATGTTCCCTTTTTCATTCTGATTTTGGTAATTTGGGTTGATTCTCTCCTTCTTTTGGTTAGGTTTGCTAGTAGTTTGTCAATCTTGTTAATCTTTTCAAAGATCCAACTTCTTGTTTTGTTGATCCTTTGTATTTTTTTATTCTCTTTTTCATTGATTTCTGCTCTGATTTTAGTTATCTCCTGTCTTCTACTGGCTTTGGGCTTCGACTGTTCCTGTTTTTCTAGGTCCTTGAGGTATGTCATTAGGTTGCTTATTTGGTAAATTTCTGTTTTTCTTATGTGGGCACTCAGTGCTTTATAAATTTATATATATATATAAGTTTTCCTCTTAGCATTGCCTTCAAGGTGTCCCATAGATTTTGGTACATCATGCCTCTATTTTCGTTTAATTCCAGGAGCGTTTTTATTTCTCCCTTTTTTTCTTTTCTGATCCAGTCCTCATTCAAGAGTGTATCATTCAGTCTCCATGTATTTATGTGATTACTTTTGGTCTTCCTGTTGTTAATTTCTACTTTCATTCCACTGTGATCTGAGGAGATTCAAGGGATTATATTATTTTGAAATTGCTGATGCTTATTTGTGGCCCAGTATGTGGTCTGTTTTGGAGAAGGTTCTGTGGGCAGCTGAGAAGAATGTGTATTCAGCTATTGCTCATTGAAATATTCTGTATATGTCTATTAGATCCATTTAGTCTATATTTTTCTTTAGGTCTGACAAGTCTTTATTAATCTTTTGTCTGCAGGATCTAACTAGTGGCGTGAGTGGAGTGTTGAAGTCTCCCAATATTTTTGTGTTTGGGTCTATTTGAGGCCTGATGTCCCGAAGACTTTGTTTTATGAATGTGCGTGAGCCCACATTTGGGGCCTAAATGTTTACTATTGTTATCTCTTCTTGTTGGATTGTTCCTTTTATTAGTAAGAAGTGCCCGCTTTGTCTCTTCTGATGTGTTTTAAAGTCTGTTTTGTTGGATATAAGCGTTACTACCCCTGCTTGTTTTCAATCTCCATTTGCATGGTATATCGTTTTCCATCCTTTCACCTTTAGTATATGAGTATTTTTGGCTAGAAGGTGAGTTTCTTGTAGGCAGCATATAGTTGGGTTATGTTTCTTAATTTACATTGCCAGTCTGTGTCTTTTATTTGGGGAGTTAAGTCCTTTGACATTCAATGTTATTATTGAGATATGATTTTTGTTTCCTGTCATTTTGAATTCTATATTCTTTTTGATGTAGACGTGAATCTCCTTGCTTATTTGCCCACCTGGTGGTCACCTCTTCTCTGGTTCTGAAATTTGCTTGATTTTTCTTCTTTGTGTTTATTTCTTTTAGGATTTTTCTCTAGTGCTGGCTTGGTCATCATGAATTAAGTTTTTGCTTGTCTTGAGTTTGGATGATAACTTTGCTGGATATATCAGTCTTGGTTGGAAGTTGTTTTCTTCCAAGGTCCAGAATACTTCATGACAAACCCTCCAGGAATCCCTGACCTGGGTTGGGAAGTCTGGAGTGATTTTAATTGTTTTGACCCTGTTCTTTTGGGTCACCCATTCTTTTGTTCTTGCTGCTTTCAAGATTCTTTCCATGGCCTCTATGATACTCATTTTGATTATTACGTGGTGTGGGGAGGTCTTTCTTTGGTCCTGTCTTAACGGTGTTCTATATGTCTCCTGTATTTGGATGTCCAAGTCTTTTTCTTTTCTTTAGTTTTTTATTTTATTAGTGCATTGCAATCATATATCTTGAAGGATTTCAGGGTGGTTGACGTATACATGTACTCATCGGTCAATTAGCCCTCTCCCAATTCCCATCCCCCTTGCCTCTCCCCTCCCTCCTTCCCGTTTTCAGCATATTAGTTGACTTTGATATCTTTGTGTATGTCCATCCTGTGTAGCAGTTTCTTTCCCTCTCCTTCCCTCCATTTCCCCCAGTTAGTTCGCCTTCTTTGCTCATCTGAAGTTTTCTCTCTTTGTTTGGAATCCCTCCTTTGTGGGGTAGTGGCTCATCCTCTGATGACCTCAGCACTGGGGTTGTCTGGGGCTGGGCTGGGGGCTCATCTACCCCATATTCCCAGTGCCAGGAAGAGGTTCTCTGGGGGTGGGGCCGAGGGCTCGCCCACCCCCATACCCAGCCCTGGGATGAGTGGTTCTCTGGGGGCGGGGCCAAAGGTTCGACTGACCCCCATCCCCAGCACCAGAGGGTCTCCAGGGGCAGCACCAAAGGCTCACTGCCCCGTGTCCCGAGCACTGAGGGAGGGGTTCTCTGGGGGTGGGGCTGAGGGCTCACCCGCCCCGTGTCCGCAGCGCTGGGGGGTCTCCAGGGCAAGGCCAAGGGCTCGCCTGCCCGGCGTCCTCAGCACTGAGAGGAGGGGTTCTCCACGGGCGGGGCCGAGGGATCATTCACCCCGCATCCCCAGTGCCAGGGGGAAGGGGTTCTCTGGGGGCGGGGCCAAGGGTTCACCGGCCCCGCATTCACAGCACCGAAGGGTCTCTGAGGGCGGGGAAAAGGGCTCACCTGCCCCGCATCCCCAGTGCCGGGGGAAGGGGTTCTCTGGGGACATGGCCAAGGGCTCAACTGCCCCATGTCCCCAGCGCCAAAGGGTCTCCGGGGGCGGAGCTGAGGACTCACCCGCCCCGTGTCCCCAGCGCTGGGGGGTCTCCGGGGGCAGGGCCAAGGGCTCACCCACCCTGCTTCCCCAGCGCAGGGGGGATGGGTTCTCCAGTGTTAGAGCCAAGGGCTCACCCGCCCCACATCCCCAGCGCCTGTGGGGGGATCTCTAGGGGCCGGGCCTATTGCTCACCCACCCCACATCCCCAGCACTGGGGGTTCTCTGGGAGTGGGGCTGAGAGCTCACCCCACCCACGTCCCCACCTCAGGGAGGAGGGGTGCTCCAGGGGTGGGTCTGAGGGCTCACCCACCCCGTGTCCCCAGTGCTTGGGGTCTCTGGTGGCGGGGACGAGGGCTCACTTACCCTGCAGTCCCAGCACCGTGGGGTCTCTGGGGGCAGGGCCAAGGGCTCACCTGCCCTGCATCACCAGCACCAGGAGGAGGGGTTCTCTGGGGGCAGGGCCGAGGACTCAGACTCATCCACCTCTCCTCAGTGCGGGGGGGGGCCTCTGGGGGCGGGGCCAGGGGTTGACCCACAGGTATTCTCAGTGCTGGGCCACTGGGGAGGAGGCCATGTCTCATCTACCTATGTCCTCAGTTCTAGGGTGTTCCCAGACGGTGTTGGGTTGCTCGTGGGGACCCTGGCTCACCAGCTCATGTTCTCAGAGTTGGGCTGCTCCTGTGTATGGCCACCCCTTCTTTGTCCCTCCTCATCACACTCGTTGTGGAGTAGAGGCTCATGGCCCTCCCCTTGAAACCATCGTC
Source organism: Glis glis (assembly GCA_004027185.1). Taxonomy (NCBI): domain Eukaryota; kingdom Metazoa; phylum Chordata; class Mammalia; order Rodentia; family Gliridae; genus Glis; species Glis glis. Next base: position 7,274 of record PVJS01040316.1, read on the forward strand.
ATTGGCTGTTGGGTCAATCAGGGGTGGGACCAACTTCTTCCAGGGTAGTCACTGAGGTGATCTCATGATCAGCCTCTGAGACAATCTGTCGCTGGGGCAATCTCCTGCTGGGATGACCCCACACTCGGAAACAAGCTTGTGGCAAGCCTCTGGGGCACTCTGGTGCTGGGGTGCTTGGCCACTGAGATGCTGAGGCACTGGGGAGCTCAGCCTCTGGGGTGTAGAGGAGTTCTGCCTCTGGAAGGGTGGGCGCTGGGGAGCTCAGCCTCTGGGATACTGGGGTGACAGGGAGCTCAGCCTCTGGGATGTTGGGGAACTTAGCCTCTGGGATGATGGGGCACTGGGAAGCTCAGCCTCTGGAGAGCTGAGGCACCCAGGAGCTCGGCCTCTAGGACGCTGAGTCGCCAGGGAGCTCAGGTGCCGGGGAGCTCGGCCTCTGGGATGCTGGGTCGTCGGGAGCTCAGCCTCTGGTGCCCTGGGGCACCAGGGAGCTTGGCCTCTGGGACTCGGAGGTGCGGAGGAACTCAAGTGCCAGGGAGCTCAGCCTCTGGGACTCTGAGGCACTGGAGAACTCAGGTGTCAGTGAGCTTGGCCTCTGGGACTCTGAGGCACTGGGGAACTCAAGCGCCTGTGAGCTCAGGCTCTGGGAGATCAGGTGCCGGGGAGCTTGGCCTCCGGGACGCTGGGTCACCAGGGAGCTCAGGCACTGGGGAGCTCAGCCTCTGGGATGGTGGGCCATCAGGGAGCTCAGCCTCTGGTGCCCTGGGGCACCAGGGAGTTCGGCCTCTGGGACTCTGAGGTGTGGGGGAATTCAAGCGCCAGGGAGCTCAGCCTCTGGGACTCTTAGGCGCCTGGGAACTCAAGTGCCAGTGAGCTCGGGCTCTGGGACTTCCAGGCACTGGGGGAATCAGGCGCCGGTGAGCTTGGGGTCTGAGACTCTGAGGCACCAGGACAGACCCACGCTAGGGTGGCCTGGTCTGCCATTGGGACGCCCCCCCCAACTCACGGAGTTCTGCTTTGGTTCCCTGTCTGGAATTGTTGATGGAGGAGGTGTGATCCAGCCCTTTTTTATTTGATACAGGGTCTTGCCACGGTGCTGGAAATGGCCTCATTAAATGTCCTTTTGATTATGTCAATCCAGTGGTTTCTGAAAGTTGGTTAGTCTCCACATAATTGTGAATTTTTTTTTCATTCTACTGCCATTATTGATTTCTAGTTTCATTACATTATGACCAGAAAAGATAGCCGGTATTTTTCATTCTTCTTAAATTTGTTAATAACTTCTTTTCTGACGAAACACTTTATCTATCCTGGAGAATGTTTTGTGTATGCTTCTGGAGAATGTATAGATTTCTGCTGTTGGGTAAAAATTTATGTATATCTATTAGTTTCATATGGTTGATATTGTTCAAATATGTTTCTTTATTGTTTTTTTGTCTTAAAGTTCTGTCCTTTGTTGAAAGTGGAATATTAAATCCAGGCATGGTGGAATGAGCCTGTAATCTCAGTACTTAGGAAGCTAAGAAAGGATGATTGCAGTTTCAAAGCCAGCCTCAGCAACTTAAAGAGGGCCTCTTTTTAAATAAAAAATAAAAAGGGTTAGAGATATAGCTTGAAGGTAGACTGCTCCTGGGTTCAATCACCAATACCTCCCAAAAAAGTGGAGTAGTAAAGTTCCCTTCCCTTATTGTGTTGCTGTCATATCTCCTTTAAGATTTGTCAATATTTGTTTTATATACTTAGGTGATCTAATAATGGGTGCTATATATTTATAATTGGTTTGCTTCCTGTTGAATTTGCCCTGTTATCATTTTGTAAAGATCTTCTTTGTTACTAGATATACTGTTTTACTTAAAATGTACTTTCATATAAGTATGGTCATTCCTACTTTTTCTTTTTTATTTTATATACTTTCATTGCTGCATTGTAATTATACATTATAATGAGATTCAGAGTGATAAAAACATATAGGCACATAGCAGCTAGTATGTTTCCTTCCAAAAAATATAAATAAAAGCAATACTCCTAACTCATCTTATGAGGCGAGCATGCTGACTAAAGCCTGGTAAAGATATTGCTAGAAAAGAAAATGAAAGGTTAATTTAACAGATATACATCAATAAGTGGGATATACTACATTAACACAATGAAAGGCAAAAATCACACAATCATTGCAATAGATGTAAGAAAGGCATTTGATTAGTTCAACATGCTATTCATGATAAAATCTCTCAACACAATAGGTACAAAAGGCAAATGATAAAGGCATTTTATGAAAAGCCACAGCTAATATCTAACTAGTGGGAAAAAGACAAAAGCTTTCCTCTGAGACCCAGAGAATGCATGTATGCCCATTTTTGCAACTTGTATTCAATTAAATACTGGAAATACTAGTAAGAGCACACCAATGAGAGGAGAGAAAGAGAAAGAAAAGAAAACACAATCCAAACCAGAAAAGAAGAAGTAAAATTATCTCAATTATAAGATGACATAATCATAATTATAGGCATCCTAAAAACTGAACAAAAATTCAATTAGAATTAATAAACCAACTCAATGAAACTTGAAGGATACATAATTAAAATGCAAAAATTGGCTGAGATTGTTCAAGCCATTAATACTTTATTTGAAAAGAAAATGCAGAAAACTATGCTATTAACAACATTATCAAAAAAGAATGAAATAATAAAATAATTAGGAATAAGTTTAAACGAGGACGTAAAATATTTGGACACCTGAAAACTATAAAATATTAATGAAAGAAATTGAAGATGACTGAGCTATCAGGTAAACATAATTAATATTGAGAGCAGAGCTGTGGGAGGAGTTCCAAGATAGCGACTAAGGAAGATACCACATTACGATCTCTCTGATATTTGGATCTCAGTCACTGTGAAAGCAACTTCTCGACAGGAGAAGAAAAGCAACAAAAACTTGAACTAAACAACGAAAAATTTGAAGCGTGACAGAATCAAAACCAGAAGACAAAATAGGAAAGTAAAAAGCTCCAAGTGCCTTACCTAAGGAACGGCAGTGGCGCCATCTTGGCCAGACCATGCTGGCCGCCACTGGCATTGTGACTTCCACGCGCCACCAGCAGAGAAGCCAGAGACCTGTTGTAAGTTCAACTGCAGGTCAGAGACGAAAGCAAGCAGCGGCTCGCTCCACCTTCAAGAGACCAAATGGCAGCGGCGACAGAGGCTGCAGCGGAGCCATCTTGGCAGGACCTTACCGGCAGCTACCAGCATTGTGACTTCTACACAAGACCAACGGAGATGCCAGTGACCTCTTGTGAATCCAGTAACTGCAGAATAGCAACAGTGAGGGCAAGCAGCAACTCGCTCCACGCGGGACAAAGTCACGAACTGCTGCCTTGGCAGAAGCAGCAGCGGTGCCATCTTGGTCAGAACGCACCAGTGGCCACCAACAAAGAAGCCAGGGAGCTCTTCTAAAATGAGAAACTGCAGAGCATCAGCGACAAAAGCAAACAGCAGCTCGATTCACGCTCAGCAGAGTCCCCAGTGCCTGGAGGCCTGACCAGAACCTGCGGCAGGGGCTGAGCCCAACCTTTCCCCCAGAGATTAAGAGCAGTGCTCAACAAGACCATAAGTCAACGAGCCACCCCAGGGGGAGACCACCAAGTGCGACCAGAGGGACTCGTGGGGTCTGAGACTGTGAGAATTGCCCCGGTGGAGGTGGGAGTGGGGAATGCTGTGGGACGTGGTAGACGCTTGGGTGAGCAGACAGTCCCTGGTGACATTTTGAGTGAAACAGACTTGCAACCTGTGGGTAGCAGCACCCTTATAGAGTCCCTGGGGATCGCCACAGGACATACAGTTGTAGTACCTGGGGAAAAGTTGGACCAAACCAGCCCTCTTTGTGGAAAACATGGAGTTCCATGTTTGCACAGAATCAGGTCAAAGCGACACCCGCCACTTATGTAGGCCAAGAGAGACACAAGCCCGGGGCCCCCAGCTGGTGACACCTGTCATAGGTGTAGACAGAGAGAGACATAGGGATAGCCCAAGTGGAGAACATGGAGACCCACGCTTGCAGTAAGAGGGGCAATAGTGGCCCTGTTCGCCTGCACAGGTAGTGAGAGGCACCAGGCAAGGATCCCAATCACTGGAGGAGACCAAGAATTGGGCCTGCAAATGGACATTGTACTGAGCAAGTGAGAATAAACATTCAATAAAGGCTATTCACCTTTAAGACTCACTTAGTAGCTACTATCTACCTTCAGAATAAGAATAAGAAACAATAAAGGGAGAGAGATTAGACATAGGAAACCTACGGAGTGAGAGAGAGAGAGCTACCAAAAGCAATAAAGGTATAAACATAAGAAACCTGAAATCATGAAAAGGAAGAATAGCAAATAAAAAATGAGCTCCCACAACTACAAAACAACAGAACCCAACAACACAGAAGTGCAGATTGCCAGAAGGACAATTCAGCACTTTAATAGTAGAAATGATACAGGATTTCTGAAAAGAATTCAGAGAGCTTGAAAGTAATGAAGGATCAAATAAACAAAGAATCTGATACCCTGAACAAGAATCAAAGAGAAGCTCTGAAGGAAGTGAAGGATGCAATAATTGAAATGAAGGCATCAATACAGACTATCAACAATAGAGTACACCACGTGGAAAACAGAATCTCACTCTTAGAAGATGACCTCTCCAAAATAGAACGCATGGTATATAAATTAGAAAAAACAATTTGACAGCATGAATTGAACACTGAAGAGATCTCAGCCAGTCTTTTTTTTGTGTGTGGTATTGAACTCAGGGGGGGTTCTATCTCCGAGCTACACCCCCAACCCTATTTTTTATCCTTTCTTTTGAAACCGGGTCTCACGAAGTTGCGGAGGGCCTCACTAAGTAGCTGAGGCTGGCTGTGAACCCGGATCCTCCGGTCTCCACCTCCCAAGTACTGGGGTTACAAGCGTACGCTACCACACCCGGCCTCAGACAGTCTTAAAAGAGCAAACCTAAGAATAATAGGCATAGAAGAGGGAATAGAAGCTGAAACCAAAGGAATCAATAATCCATTTAGAGAAGTAATATTGGAAAATCTTTGACAAGGGCTAAAAATATCCTTTGGAAAAAAGAAAGCCTCTTCAACAAATGGTGCTCACAAAACTGGCTATCCATATGCAGAAAAACAGACCCCACTTTCTCACCTTGTACAAGAATCAATTCAAGATGGATCAAAGACCTAGAAATGAGACCAGAGACCTTGCAGCTACTTGAAGAGGGCATAGGTCCAACACTTCAACACATAGGCACAGGTAAAGACTTCCTCAACAAGACCCCAAAGGCACAGGAAACTAAAATGAGGATTAATACTTGGGATTGCATTAAACTGAAGAGCTTCTGAGCAGCAAAGGAAACAATCAAGAACCTCAACAGAGAGCCGACAGAATGGGAGAAGATTTTTGTCAACTTTTCCTCTGATAGAGGACTAATATCTAGAATATATAGAGAACTTAAAAAAATCACCACTAAAGAAACAAATAACCCAATCAAAAAATGGGCAAGTGAACTAAATAGACACTTCACAGAATAAGAAATACAAATGGCCCATAAATGTATGAAAAAATGTTCAACATCATTAGCAATCAGAGAGATTGCAAATCAAAGCTACCCTGAGATTTCACCTAACCCCAATTAAAATGACAATCATTAAAAACACAAACAAGAACTAATGCTGGCAAGGATGTGGGGAAGTAGGAACCCTAATACACTGTTGGTGGTATTGCAAATTGGTGCGACCACTTTGGAAAACAGTGTGGAGAATCCTCAGAAGAATGGGAATGAACCTCCCGTATGACCCAGCAATACCACTTCTAGGCATCTACCCAAAAGAACTGAAACCAAACTACCAGACTAATGCATGTGTATCTATGTTTATAGCTGCACAATTCACAATTGCCAAACTTTGGAACCAGCCAAGGTGTCCATCAACAGATGAATGGATTTCAAGACTATGTTATATGCACACAATGGATTTTTACGCAGCCATAAAGAAGAACAAAATTATATAATTTGTAGGGAAATGGAGGGAACTGGAGAACATTATGCTAAGTACAATTAGTCAGTCACAGTGAAAAGTCAGATGTTCTCCCTAATATGTGGAACCTAGGGAGAATGGGACATAGAAAGGAGTCTGGACAAATAAGGAGAAAACTTTAGATGAGCAAAGAAGGCAGTCTACCTGAGGGAGATGGGAGGGCGGAAGAGGGAAATACACTAATGTACATGATGTATATACACAAACTTATCAGAGTCAATCACTATGCTGAGCATGAAAAGGAGGGAAGGGGGAGGGAGTAGGGTGGGATTTGAGGGAGGGCTAAATGAGCAATGTGTGCATGTATGCTTCTGATACCCTGGCACTTTGCAAAATGTATAACTACAATGCAACAATAACTGAATATATTAAAAAAAGAAAGCAGAGCTGTGTGCATGTATGTTTTTATCACATTGAACCTCATTATGTATAGTTGCAATGCACTAATAAAATAATTGAAAAATTAAATGAAAGAAATTGAAGAAGACACAACCAAATGGAAATAAACACTGTTCATAGACTGGAAGAATTATTAAGATATGCATACTACCAAAAGTGACCTATAAATTTAACACAATTTCTATCAAAATTCCAATGGCATTTTTCATAGAGAGGGAAAAATCTTAAAATGTGATAGGAAGATAAAATACTCTAAATAGCTAAAAAATCTTAAGAAATAAAAACAAACCTGAGGCACCACACTTCATGATTTCAAAATATACTACAAAGCTATAGTAACCAAAACAGTATGGCACTGGCATAAAAATAGATGCATGTCCAAAAACAATGGAGCAAAAAAGAAAGTCCAGAAATAAACCCAAGCGTATAACATCAACTATTTTATGACAAGGACACCAGACATTATAGGTAAAATATATTCCCTTCAATAAATAGTGAAACTGGATATCCAAATGCAAAATTATGGACCCTTATATAATATTATATAAAAATCAATCCAAAATGGACTAAAATTAAAACATAAGACATAAGACATAAGCCCATAAAACTCCTAGAAGAAAACTCAGGCAAAAGCTCCTTGACATTGGCCATGACAATAGTTTTTTGGATAGAACAACAAAAGCTTAGGCAATAAGTGAGACTAGCTCATACTAAAAAGCCACTGCAAAGTAAAAAAAGAAAAAATAATAAATAAAATGAAAAGGTAACCTGTGGATTAGGGAAAATATTTGAAAATCATGTATCTGATAAGAATTAATTCACAAAATACATTAGGAACTTACACACCCCAATAGCAGAATAAGAGCCTAAATTAACTACCTTCCCAAAATACTGAAATTAAAAACCCAGATTAAATAACCCAATTTAAAATTGGGAAAGGGACTATTTGTTTTTTTAGCGGTGAATTTCTTGAGTTCTCTATTTATTCTAGATATTAGTCCTCTATCAGAGGAGTGGCTGGCAAAAATCTTCTCCCACTCTGTCAGCTCTTGGTTGAGGTTCTTGATAATTTCCTTTCTGTGCAGAAGCTCTTCAGATTAATGCAATCCCATGTATTGATCCTCTTTTTAACATCTTGTGCCTTTGGAGTCTTGTTGAGGAAGTTTTTGCCTGTTCCTGTGTGCTGAAGTGTTGGACCTATGCCCTTTGCAAGGTCTTTGATCTAGTTTCTAGGTATTTGATCCACCTTGAATTGGCTCTTGTACAAGGTGAGAAAGTGGGGTTTATTTCCATTTTTCTGCATATGGTTAACCAGTTTTACCAACACCCTTGGTTGAAGAGGCTATCACTTTTCCAGTGTATGTTTTTGGCTCCTTTGTCAAAATTCAATTGGCTGTAAGTGTGCAGATTTGTTTCTGAGTCTTCTCTATTCTGCTCCATTGGTCTATGTGTCTGCTTTTGTGCCATACCATGCTGTTTTTATTACTATGGCTTTGTAGTATAGTTTAAAGTCAGGTATTGTGACACCTCCTGCATGATTCTTGTTGCTGAGAACTACTTTGGCTATTCTGGGTTTTTTGTTGGTCCAAATGAATTTAAGAACTGATTTTTCTATGTCTGTGAAGAATGACCTTGATAATTTATGAGCAAGTGAACTAAATAGACACTTCACAAAAGAAGAAATACAGATGGCCAATAAATGTATGAAAAAATGCTCAAAATCATTAGCAATCAGAGAGATGCAAATCAAAACTACCCTGAGATTTCACCTAACCCCAATTAGAATGGCAATCATTAAAAACACAAATAACAACAAATACTGGAGAGGATATGGAGAAGTAAGAACTCTAATACATTGTTGTTGGGACTGCAAATTATTGCAACCACTTTGGAAAATAGTGTGGAGGATCCTCAGAAGAGTGGGAATGAACCTACCATATTACCCAGCAATACCACTTCTAAGTATCTACCCAAAAGAATGGAAACTAAATTATCAGACTAATACATGCATATCTATATTTATAGCAGCACAATTCACAATTTCCAAACTATAGAAACAGCTGAGATGCCCATCAACAGATTATTAGATTACATAGTTATGGGATATACACACAGTTGAATTCTACTCATCCATAAAGAAGAACAAAATTATGTAATTTTCAGAGAAATGGGTGAAATTTGAGAACATTATGCTAAGTGAGATTAGTCAGTCACAAAAAGTGAAATGTCAGATGTTCTCCCTAATAATGCAGAAGCTAGGGAGAAAATGGACATAGGAGGAGGCACTCCAGACAAAGAAGGAGAAACCTTAGATGAGTAAAGAAGGTGACCTAACTGAGGGAGATGGGAGGGGGGAAGAGAGAAACACCCTAATGCACATGATGTACATACACAAACTTATCAAAGCCAGTCACTATGCTGAGCACAAGAAGGAGGGAAGGGGGAGGGAATGGGGTGGGAATTGAGGGAGGGCTAAATGAGTGCTGTGTGCATGTATGCCTCTACCACCCTGAACCTCATCAAGATGTATGATTACAATGCACCAATAAATTTTTAAAAAGAAAAAAATGGGAAAGGGATTTAAATAGTTTTTTTTAAAAGAAAACATACAAATGGTCATCAGCTATCTGAAGGAGCTTAAGTTATTAATCATATGATAAATAAAAATCAAAGCCACAATAAGTTATATATGATCTCACATCTCTTAGGCTAGCTATTATCAAAAAGACAAGAGATGAGTGTTGGCAATTATATGGAAAAAGGGGAACCACTGTACATTGGAAATATAAATTGATATAGCTGTCATGTAAAACAAAATAGAAGTTCCTAAAAAATTTAAAAGTAGAATTATCATATGATCCAGCAATGCCATTTCTGGGTAGAGATGCTCCTTGACTTATAATGGGGTTATGTTCCAACATTCAAATAACCCCATTTTAAGCTGAAAATACTGTGACCAAAATACATGACAAGAACAACTTAGAGGAGGAAAGATTTATCTGGGCTCATCATCTCAGAGACTTCAGAGGTTCAGTCTGTTGTTGGCTGACTCCAAGATAAAAACATCACCATGGAGGAAAATCACTCTCAGTTCATGACAGCTGGAAGGAGAAAGAGAAAAGAGAGAGAGCAGCCGGTGGCATATATAGTCTCCAAGGCCATGTCCCCAGAGACCCACCTCCTCCAGCCATGCTCCACCTCAGAACCTTCATATAAGACCATGCTTTCAACACAGGAGCTTATGGGAGACATTCAAACCCAAACCATAGCATCACCTAATCTATAGAACATAGTATTTTAGACTAATCTACTTTATGCACTCAGATTAATTACATTTGCCAACAGTTGAGCATCATGAGAAAGTATCATAATGACAGCCTGGGAAAAAGTCAAAATTCAAAATTCTAAGTGTGGTTTCTGCTGAGCATACCATCACATGGTCAAAAGATCTTAAGTTGATCCACTGTAATATCCAAAGTAAATGAAACCAGCCTAGCATGTTGGTGCATGCCTGTAATCCCAGTACTTGTGAGGCTGAGATAGGAGGATCGCAGGTTTGAGAACAGCCTTAACAACTTACTGAGAATCTCAGCAACCTAGTGAGACCCTGTTTCAAAATAAAACAAAGAAGAGTGCTGGGGGCATAGCTCAGAGGGAGAATACCCTTGGGTTCAATTCCCAGTACCACAAAAAAGAGAAAAAAAACACAGTAAATAAAACCAGTACTACTAGTTTGGATGTTAAATGTCGCCCAAAGTCCCATGTATTGAGGGCATGGTCTGAAGCCTGTGGCACTACTAGAAAATTATAGAACCATTAGGAAGTGGGGCCTAGTACTATGTGGTCCTGCCATGATTTACTGTGCTATCACAAGCCAAAATCAACAGGGTCAAGCAATCATGGGGTGAAAAGTCTAAAACCATGACCCAAAAAACCTTTTCTCTTTATGAGTTGTTTATCTCAGGTATTTTGTCATAGTGATGGAAAATTAACACAAACATCTTAAAAAGGTATCTGTACTCTCATGTTCATTGCATTATTCATAATAGCCAAGATACTGAACAATGGATGAACACAGAAATTCTGATACATACACATAATAGAATATCATTCAGCCTTAAGAAAATTCTGCCATTTGTGACAACATGCACAAATCTAGGAAGCATTCTACTAAGTGAAATAAGCCAGTCATAGACAAACACTGCACAGTCTCCTTTATATATGGAATATCTTTAAATGAAATTCATAGAAAGTGTAGAAAGATTATTAACAAGGGCTTGGAGGTAAGGGAAATTGGAAGATGTTGGTCAAAAGATACAAAGTCACTTCTAATACCAGGACTTGGGAGGTTGAGATGGGAGGATTGCAGGTTTATGGCCAGCTTTAGCAACTTAGTGAGAACCTCAGCAACTTAGACCATATTTCAAAATAAAGAATAAAATAGGGGTAGGGTTGCAGCTCAGAGGTAGAATGCCCCTGGGTTCAATCCGCAGTACCACACACACACACACAAAAGATGCAAAGTTGTAGTTATGTAGGATGAATCGATCTAGATGTCTAAAGCACAACACAATGACTATAGTTAATACTATATGATATCCTGGAAATTTGCTGAGAGGATCTATTTCAGGTGCTAACACCACAAAACTAACTATGTGAAGAGATGGATATGCTGATTTCCTTGACCTTAATAATAATTCTTATATATATATGCACTTCAATAAACTATGTTGTACACCTTATATATATAATTTTA
>PVJS01040317.1:0-18501 GCA_004027185.1 Glis glis
GCGGAGGTAGAACGCCCCTGCGTTCAATCCCCGGTACCGCAAAAAAAAAAAAATAAAAAATAAAAAATAAAAATAAAAATAAAAAAGAATTAAGATGAAAAAGATGAAGGAAGGAAGATTGGAGAGAAAACTATGAGCTTGAGCTGCGGCGCGAGAAAGTCAAACACAGCCTGAATAATTGTCAACTACAGTGAGTCTGACACCAGAGAGTGGCTTGACTTACCAGACCAATTTTAGTCAAGTAGAAATAATCCAACACATTTATACACTATATAAGCTATTTTCTAGTATGTTTTGCTAATGGAATCTGGAAGGTCCACCAGCAAAATCACAATACATACAATTAGACATTACAGGGATGCAGTTTGAAGATTTTTTATGGCAACAGTAGATGATTGGCTTTAATTACTAAGGAAAAACAGTAAAAAACTATCACTGGGTGGGCATGCTAGTGCCTGCCTGTAATCCCAGTACTTGGGAGGGTGAGATAGGTGGATTGCAGGTTTGAGGTCAGCCTCAGCAACTCAGCAAGGCCCCCAGCAACTTAGTGAGACCCTGTTTCAAAATAAAAAAATAAAATACATCCAGGGATGTTTCTCAAAGGTAGAATGTTCCTGGGTTTAATCCCCAGTGCCACAAAAAACGAACATACAAACAAAATCCCATCACTCTCATATTCTGTATTGTAATATTTTCAGAGTGATAAGTCTTCACGATTCAATTGTGTGTGTGTGTGTGTGTGTGTGTTGTGTGTGTGTGTGTGTGTGTGTGTGTGTGTATGTGTGTGTGTTTGTTAGGGGAAATGGGGATTAAACACAGGGACTTCTACCTCTGTGCTACACTCCTTTCTCAGCCTCCCCAAGTACTGGGCCCGTTCAATTTTTTATGAAAGAAACTGTGGTTATTTGGCTACTACCTAAGCCATCTTGATGTACCTTTTCTAGTATAAATCCAGGTTACATTTTCTGATAAGTGGCCCATTTTGCCTTCAGCATAGTTGTCTGTTTAAAGCAATGCTGTGTGCATGTATGTCACTATCACTATGAACTACACATCATGATGTGAGGCTATAATGCACCAATAAAAGTATATTAAAAACAAAGCACATGGTTCCATCTATAATCAGCAATAAACAATATCTTCATTACAGATTAATGGCACAAAATATAACTCCAAAATTTCTATTACTAACTTTTAACTACGAATTGAATAAACATTTATGTGAATGAATAATGCCTTTTGACATATGTAACTCATCCGTGCCTGTGAGTATTCTAAGTTGCATTTCTCAATCAAGCCAAAATAACAGAGAGCTGCATTTTCAGATTGCTGTGTTTCTGTACCTCCCAGTTCTCTTTGCTGAACTGAGCTTTGGCATTGTTCCCTTAGCTTGAACGAAAGATGGTGTAAGAAGTAGACACAGGAAACCCTCTGTTAGATTTCCTAGGATATAATGTCGGAAAGCAGTATATCACAGGATGACCTCTTTATCCAAGGACCCATGGGAGAAATTTCTTTCAGGGCTCCATGCCAGGAAAAACTAAATGTAGAAAATATAAAATTTTAACTGATCATATTTCTCCCTTTGCTCTGGCTGCAAAGAAACCAAAGAGTCAGATTTGTGACCCATCTCCAGTAGTGGTAAAGGAATTTCATTTACACTCTAAGCTTTACCCCTGACTTTGATGGACTAATCTATATTTTCTTTCACCTGGATTATTGAAATCAATATTCTCATCTTGCCTTTCTTGTGCAATGCATTTGTTTAAGTTTCCTTCATCTCCTTTTTCCTTTTTTATACTTTTTTTAGGTTGACTTCATATATATATATATATATATATATATACATATATATATATATATATAGGTGCATTTATATATGTATATATATACATTTATTGGTGCATATATATATATATTTATTGGTGCATTGTAGTCTCACATCATAATGTAGTTCATAGTGATAATGACATGCATGCACACAACACTTGTTGAGTTTCTCCACTGCCCCCCTTCCTCATACAAGATGTTGAGATTGGCATTGGTATTAGTGGAATTATTTCCTTCATTAATTCCCCCTTGGTCTACCTTTCCCAAGACCACCTCCCTGGCTCTACTGGAGTTTCTCCTCCATTATTTAAAGTCCCTCTAATATCCCAATTACTCCCTAGCTTCCACATATGAGAGAAAACATGACTCTTCACTTTCTGTGACTGGCTAATCTCACTTAACATAAAGTTCTCCAGGCCCTTCCATTTTCCTGCAAATGACATAATTTTGTTCTTCATTGCTGAGTAGCTACATCTCCTTTTTTGAAGTAGGATGTGCACTCATACTGAACATGTCTAACTCCATGTGAACCTACAATGTCAGAACTCTCATCTACCTAAATACCCTGCTGCTTCCCTACTCTAATTTGTGGTTTTATAAAGCAGAATTAAACACAGCAGGGTCTGGGCCAGAGATCACTGGGGCCTAGTACTCGGCATCATTGCTGTTGGACCATGAGTGCTCACAGGAAAGGAACTGTAGCATAGTCAGCCTGTTATTTTCACTGGCTGGTGGGAGGGCTAGAAGAGAGAAGACAATTCGTAAGCACTGAGTGACTGTATTGTTTAATCAAGTCCATTATGAAATGATAGATTGTCTTCAAGGAGTTCTTCCTAGTAAAGTTGAGTTATACTCATTACAGAATTTTTAATGTACTAATTATACCCAGAAACTATGACAAATAGAGCAAAATAAGTGAGTCAATGGGTCTACTTAGCATTATCTAGATTTCTACATCTATTTTAAGACTGGATAGTTTTCAATTAATACATTTAGGATTCATAAGAAAAACATTTGACCTTCCTGTATTAATCTAGATGAGCATGTGATGTTACCTAGACCCCTCCATGTATCTATTGTTAAGTATATTAGTTTAACCCTTGAATATTTTTAGAGCATTAATTCCCATGTTTATAAAATGCTCCATAAAATCTACTATGAATCTAAGAAATTGATAAAATATATTTTATATTCAAGAATGTAAATATATTTAGATGCATATATTTCTGAGGTTTATTAATATAAATGTTTTTGCATCATAAGGTTTTTTCACTGTTGCTATCATACGCTTAACTCCCAATAGTACTGAAGAATTAATTGGTACACAATTTATTGAAATAATTTTTGAATCCGATCTCTGTTGTGCTAATATTTCAAAAGATGAATCACAAAGCAGTGAACTAACACTAGTTTAATGCAATAGAAACTACTCAGTGACCTTAGAATGCTAAATCAATAGCCATGAAAACACAGGCCAAATGTGTGCAAATTTGTAAAACTGCCCTGGAACCTATACAAAACAACACAATTATGTCTATACTAAAGGATCCTTGGAGGGGTTGACTGAGATTTAACAATCCTCAAAATGACCACAGGATCTGAGCCGGGCACGCTCAGATGGTGGTGCACGCCTGTAATCCTAGTATTTCGGAGGTTGAAACAGGAAGATTGCAGGTTTGAGGACAGCCTCATCAAGTAGTGAGACTCTCATCAACCTAGTGAGACCCTGCTGCAAAATAAAAATAAAATAGGGCTGGGAGTATGGCTCAGAGGTAGAATGCCCCTGGGTTCAATCCCCAGTACCACACACACACAAAAACTACAGGATCTGTCTGACGAATGTACCAGTATTTATATCGTCTCATTCTGTAAGACATATTTATTAACTTTTAAAATCAGCTGGATCTGGTTAACAGACAAGAAAATCAGGAACAAGCAATATAATAAGTGAACAAAAGAAAAGAGAAGTCACCATCTACATTGAGAAACCTTTATGAAAAAGAAAAATATCTACTTTCTTACCTATCTTTCCTATTATTGTAAAACCAGAGTTGATCTACATTATTTTGATTTTTACATTCCTTACTTTAAGTCAAAAAATTTCTTTAGTAGATTATTTTATTTGAACTTTTTTTTTTTTTGTACTGAGGATTGAAACCAGGGGCATTTTACCTCTGAGCTACACCCCAGCCCTATTTTATTTTTTATTTTGAAACAGGGTTTCACTAAGTTGCTGAGGGTCTTGCTAAGTTTCTGAGACTGGCCTCAAACCTGCTATCCCCCTGTCTCAGACTCCCAAGCACTAGGATTACAGGTGTGTGACACCATACCAGTCTATTTGAATGTTTTGATTTAAACAGGACAGCTTTTTAAATTTTTGTGAGACAATGCAATTTTGCCAACAGTATGTAATTGTTCTCATGACAAAAATAATTCACAAATTGGCAAAAGAAATGACAACATAATGGTTTAAAATAATATAATTTAGCTGTATATATTCCACACATTACTAAAACATCAAGTTTTAAGAGTTGTTACAATTAAGACTGAAGTGTTCACTTTATGGCTCTAATTTAGTTTCTTTTTTAAATGATTCAAAATTTAATCAATATAATAGGCAATGTGGAATTAAAATAAAAATATAAGGGCATTTTTAAAAAGGAATTTTAAAATGAAGGCTTTTTAGAGACAGCAATTAACTAATATTTTCTATCACACACCAAATTTCATTTCAAAATTCTCATCCTTGTCTGTGCATTTTAATTATCTGTAAAGCCATTTAAAAGTATTCATCCCTGGATCCCACTCCTCAAAATACCAAATTAACTGGTTTGGGCCATTCCCAGTCATCAGTGTGTGTGTGTGTGTGTGTGTGTGTATTTTTAATTTTCCAGGTGATTTTATAATCCAAAAATTTAAGAAATTTCTTTTAAACACTGCATATATATATATATATATATATATATATATATATATATATTATATATTATATATATGTATGTATGTATGTATTGTGGTTCTGGGGGTTGAATCCAGGATCATTCTACTTCTGAGCTGCATGCCTAGACCTATTTTATTTTTTATTTTGAAACAGAGTCTCACTAAGTTGTAGAGGGTCTCATTAAGTTGCTGAGGCTGGTCTCAAACCCATGATTCTCCTGTCTCAGCCTCCCAAGTACTGGGATTATTGGCATGTGTCACCACACCCAGCTATAAACGCTGCATATTGTTTACAAGTTTTCACACTTGAATTTTTAGTAAATTCAACAGATCTTTTAAATTTTGCTGGAACAAGCATTATAATAGTGAGTCTTTGGGACAGGGGAACTCTGAAGATGCAGATGGGGGAGAAGACACTGTGGACATTAAAATGTAGATGATTAACTTCAAGGCCTCTAGCTAGGTTAATAAATAATATCAAAATCTCCTAAATGCTCTTTGTTATGCTGTCTTCAGGTGGTACAAAACCTCTTTTGCTTCTGAAGTAGTAAAAGTGTAGAAACTGGTCACTGAAAATATATTTATGAAAAAAATGAGAAAATACCAAAAAGTTCCATCCCACATTCCATCTGTAAAAGAATTATAATATTCTGGATACTACAAAATGGAGCGCTTGTCATAGTTCACCAGAATGCTGTGGTCATTCCTGGGGCAGAACTGTTTCAGAAATAATTGAATTTAGCTCTGATGGGGGATAGTGACTCCCGGGGGAAACAGCATGAGGGTAACCGCCTATTCACCGCTTTCTCAGAAAATGCTTTATACCTCCTGAGAATACTGACATTTAGTGTGTTAAATGATAAATGTGCTGGGAAAACCCAAGCATTTCTCTGTGCTATCCCTGGCTCTCTCTGAAGTGAACACAAATATAAGGGGGAAAAGGAAGATTGAGGAAGGAAACAGTTCAAATAAGGTTACATCCATACAAGGTCTCACTGACAACCTCACTAACAAGGACCTGAGGGAAGAAGGGGGAGGGGGTGTATACAGAGGGAAATACATCAAGTGTTGTGTGCATGTATGTTTGTATCACTGTGAAACTCACTATGACGTATAATTATGATGAGGTAGAATAGAAGAGATAAAAATTTTAGGTAGAAAGCAGACAATGGGAAGGAAAATATAGTTTTAAAATCTGGAAAATTCGTGATCTCTAACTGACCCCTATAGGGTGTGTTCTGTCTTAGGCAGAAGCCTCCATGAGCCCACACCCTTAATCTCAATGGCCCCTCTTCCCACCTGAGAGGCCTGAGATGCTTAGTGTAAACAAAGGATCCACCAGGAGGACAAAGGTCAGACACCAGCAGCCACCACCCTTCAGTTGTCAGGGAAACTGAAGAGTAAGAGGAAGTCCAGACCTTCACTGTGGACCCCACCTACCCCCTCCTGGGGGTTCTAGGAAAGAACTGCAAAAGCTGCAAATGCTCTTGCTTGCTTGGATGGACGCACACAGAGAGGCTCGCTCTCCCCCTCTTGAGATGGCCCGCGTCTCCACTGAACCTGTATCCCCACCTTTCTTGAATTAAACCGTTGCCTTTTCTCTGATGGCATGTTCTCTAATGGCATGTGTTGAAATTCTTTTCATCATGGAGTTCAAGAACCCACAGAATTCTCATCTCTTCCTCTGACAATTACATTGCACCAAAAGAATAAACTTGCAAATGGATTACAAAATTATGGGAAATACACACAATGGAATTCTACTCAGCAATAAAGAAGAACAAAATAACAGCATTCTCGAGAAAATGGAAAGATCTGGAGAACATTAAGTTAAGTGAGATTAGCCAATCACAAAAAAAGAAGGGACATATGTTTTCATTAATATGCACAACTTAGGGAGTAGTGGGGACACAAAAGGGACTCCAATGACAACAGAGAACTCTCAGTGGTGCAAGGGAAGGGGTACAAGGGAAGGGGAAGGGTAAGAAAGAAGTGAATCTATGGAATTACTGTCATAAACAATGTGTAGATATGAGATTATACCAACATCATTCTCAGTGCTACGTGGGGGGGAGGCGGGGGGGAGGGACACCAAGAGCTGTGTGTGCATGTATGTTAACACCAAACTGATACTCATTGTGATGTGAGACTACAATGCACCAATAAAAACAAAAAAATAAAAAAATAAATAAAATAAAATAAACCTGCAATAAACCTATTAAATAATAGGTTTATTTCCTAATAAACCCTATTACTGATAAATTTGAGCCAATTTAATTATTAGAGATAGATTGTTTTTTCAAAATACTCAATATTATCTCAGTTCTAAAACAAGAATATCAAAATTGGAAAGTTTTGCTCTGTGGAAGGAAATTTACATATGCTTCTTGGGAGAAAATGATTGTAATCCACATATCCAAGGAAAGACAAGTATCAAAGAAAGTATTATCAAAATTTAACAGTTTAAGCCGGGCGTGGTGGCGCATGCTTGTAATCCCAGTACTTTGGGAGGCGGAGACCGGAGGATCCGGGTTCGCGGCCAGCCTCAGCTCTCTCTCTCTCTCTCCTCTACTTAGTGAGGCCCTCTGCAACCTCGTGAGACCCGGTTTCAAAATAAAGTATAAAAAATAGGGCCGGGGGTGTAGCTTGGAGGTAGAACGCCCCTGGGTTCAATCCCCAGTACCGCAAAAAAAAAAAAAAAAAAAATTTAACAGTTTAAAAATTTGATTGGAATGGGCATGGTGTCGCACACTTGTAATCCTAGTGCTTGGGAGGCTGAGACAGGGGGATCACAGGTTCAAGAACAGCCTCAGCAATTTAGTGAGGCTCTCAGCAACCTTGTGAGACGCTGTTTCCAAAAAAGAAATAAAATCGATCTGGGGGTGTAGCTCGAAGGTAAAATGCCTCTGGGTTCAATTCTCAGCACCAAACACACACACAAAAAATTTGATTGGAAAATGGACTAAAGATATGAACAGAAGAAAATACACAAATGGTAAGGAAGAGCATGAAAAGGTGCTCAACATCATAGGAAACGCTAATTAAAATTAAAACATCACTCTATATCTACCAGAATAAAAAATAGTGAGAATAGTAAAAGCTGACAAAGATGCAGAGAACTGGATCACTGATACATTGCTGGTGGGAGTGTAAAATGGTACAGCCATTCTGGAAAACAATCTGTCAATGCCTTATAAAACTATGCAGACTACTACTATAGAATCCAGAAATTGCACTCCTGGGAATTTTTCCCAGAGAAATGAAAACATGTTCATACAAAAACTTGTACATGAATGCTTGTAGTAACTTCAAAA
The DNA here is from genome assembly GCA_004027185.1 of Glis glis. Lineage (NCBI taxonomy): Eukaryota > Metazoa > Chordata > Mammalia > Rodentia > Gliridae > Glis > Glis glis. Next base: position 8,085 of record PVJS01040317.1, read on the forward strand.
TAGTCAACAACTTGAATCATCCTAGATACCCTTTAGCAGGAGAATGGTTACATAAGCTGTGGTACATTCATACTTTTTTTTGTGGTACTAGGGATTAAACCCACGGGCATTCTACCTCTAAGCTATACCCGCAGCCCTATTTTATTCTTTATTTTGAAACAGGGTCTCACTAAGTTACAGAGGGCCTCGCTAAATTGCTGAGACTGGATGCAAACCTGCAATCCTCCTGTCTCAGCCTCCCAAGTACTGGGATTATAAGCGTGCGCTACCACGCCCGGCTTTACATTCCATAGTATTTACTTTGGAATACTACTCAGCAGCAAAAAGGAACAAACTATTCATACATGAGATAATTTCATTGACTTTCCCTGGAAATATATGGAATAAAAATAATCTCTAAATGTTATATACTGTATGATTTCATTTATGAAACACTTTGATATGATAAAATTCTAGAAACAGAATAACACGTGGGGAAGAAGGGGAGATGGCAGGAGGGAAGTAGATGTGGTTATGAAAGAGAAACACGAAGGATCATGTGGAATTATTCATTGTTTTGATTACCGTGGTAGATATAGGAGCCTACACATGTGATAAAATATAAAGAATTAAATAAACAGACACAAATTATTATAAGAAAACATGAAATCTGCATTGTATTATGGTTAATATCTATGTTGTGATATTGCACTATAATTTTACATAATGCTCCAATTGGTGAAAATTGAATAAAGTAACCATGAGATCTCTCTGTATCATTATTGCATAACTACATGCAAGTCTAAAATTATCCGAATAAATGTTTCAACTTTAAAAAAGCCTATTATTCAACTACTGGTGGAGTATTCTGCCCTTATCTTAACCTGATAATCTTTTTTTCCTTGAAATCACCCTTCTCAATTCACCCTACTTTTAAGAAGTCACTAACAACATAGGGAGTTATTGGGCTAAGTTTATAAGCTGATTCTTGTTGCTTATCTTATCAAGCTAAGATTTCAGAATCTGCTCTATCCTCCCTCATATGAATCATCTCACCTGGAACAGTTCCTAGCATTTGGCGACTGGAAAAAATTATGTGACTTGTAAAACCACCACATGCTAAATGGAGGAAAGACCAGAATCAATGCAAGTCACTTCTTGAGAATTCTTTTTTCTCTAAAAGCACTTTAAAAAGCCTTAATATCTACAGCTTTATAATTTTCTCACACTATATTTTATAGCTTGACAAGTAAAATAGAACAAGATATTTTTGGAAGCACTGGGTTATATCAATCAAATATTTTTAAGTTGTAGGTGTACTTGAAGGTTAAGTAAACAACTGCTTTTTTATTGGGCTACATTAAAGAATAAGAGGAAAACATTAGGTAAAGAAAATATATAATACACTAGATTCTTAAGATTAAGCCATGAAGGGTAATGCTGATTGACAAGTTGCTTTACATAGGCTTAAGGGATAAAATTCATAAGAATATGAAAACATTTTAAACATGGGAATCGCTTAAAGTAGCAAATTAAAATCTTCTGTTATGTAAACTGCTCTAAGCATTTAATGTATCCAAGACAGAGCAATAAATCTTAATTGAGAATATTTAAGCAATGGATAACTGGAATGTTGATTTGTATTTAACAGAAACAAAGTTATTTAGCCCAAACCGCTGAAGGCTGCAATTATTCAGTCTTTAGTGATACACACTCATAAAGTGCCAAGTTGAGTGTTGTGAAAAGATTATGATGCATTTATATTTCAAGTATGTCACACATATGGACTTAACAATAAACAAGCAAGGGAAATCAGTGAGTTACAATATGAAAAACAATTCCACAAACTAACAAAGTTGAGTGTATCAGTAGACAGGGACTAAAATCAAAGTATCACCAAGTACAGGCACACACACATACACACACACACACTTTGCTGTCTCTGTTTCCCTGCTAGAATGCTGACCACTGTAGATAATGTTTTAAAGACAGCAGGTGAAAGTTCTGTGTGCATGTATGCCCCTATTACTTTGAGCTTTATTATGATGTGTGACTATGATGAACCAACCAATAAAAGTATACTTAAAAAAGACAGCAGGTGAAAGAATATAGCGGTATAAAAATTTCTCTACAAACCATGTTTTAATAAATTTTAAAATGTGTTAAAACAAAATCATCCATGAAACAGGTTTATTTATAAATGAGAAACAAAACCAAAACCCTAGCTTATTATCTGCATTAACATGGTTCTCCTATTCCACTGTCTTCAATGACATAACTTCACTGCCCCAAGAAATGCTTGCCCAAGATAAAGGCTGTGTAGACTATTACTCATTTTAGGAACTTCCTGAAAGATTCATCACCTTTCTTAAAAAAAAAAAAGCCTCAAATGATGGCTTATACCCCAAGGCTCTTTGAATTACTTCTCCTCAAAATCTTTTTGCTCTATGCACCAACTCCAAATTATTATCTGTTAACCTTTACTCAATCCCAAGCAACCCTCCAACTGAAGGACCTGCCTTAAAACAAACTTCAAAATCTCAAATACTGTGTCTATTTCTGAGACTCTCGTAAGACTCAGCTAAATTATTTTTTCCTCAGTTGGACATGGTGGTGGTGCATGCCTGTAATCCCAGTATTTGGGAGGCTGAGACAGGAGGACTGTAGGTTTTAGGGAGACCCTCAGCAAATTAGTGAGGATGGTGAATCTTATCAGAGGAGGTGTTAATAACCCACCAACACAGAGCTGGGAAGAACAGGCATGGGAAACCACGTCTGCTCACTATCTTCCTTTGTGGATCTAAAATAAGGACTTTTGTGGCAGACAGAAGTGGGCATTTGCCATAGCACATCCAGACTTTGGAAACATAGAAAGGTAAAATAATGTTTCATTCATCTATGGATGATGTGGTCTCATTCTGCAGTGGGGAGACCATTGATCTTAGCACCTGGTTAATATAACTAGTTAGCTAAAGTAGGAAGTTACTAGAAGGCAAATGTCTAGTTGTAGACCACAGCAAGGGCAAGGTGAGGATCTGGTGCCCTTTGGCCCTGGGGCTCTGTTGGGAAGATCTGAAAGTAGGACCCAGGCACCTCAAAACTTTTTGTCTCTGAGGATAAGCGGTAAGGCACTATAGAGTCAAATCCTCACATTTAAACGCAAAATTGTCATCTCCGAAGCCCCTGTGGTGACATGTATGTCCTCTGTTAGATTTCTATGAAATCTATTTCATTTATTCTTCACTGAACTCACTTATAGTCATGTGTGGGAAGAGTACTGGGGATTGAACCCAAGGGCATTCTACTCCTGAGTTATACCTCCAGCCCTATTTTATTCTTTATTTTGAAATAGGGTCTCTCTAAGTTGCTGAGCCGCTCACTAAGTTTCCTATGCTGTCCTCAAACCTGTGATCCTCCTGTCTCAGCCTCCCAAGTACCGGCATTACAGGTGTGCACTACCACACCCAGAATTATTGTCTTAATACCAAAGACAAATCATTCAAATTCTGATCTGTTGGAATTGTATACACTAATGCTACTACTGACAGTGTCTATTATTAAGGGCTAGACATTTTAACTCATGAGTTTTCTCATTCAATCTCATGAGAACTTTTTTTAAAAAGTTATATTGTCTTGCTTATTCAGATAACAAAACCAAACACCACCAAGCTAAAAATTACATGTTTAAGGTTATAGAATTAAAATTACTTAATGGAAACTAAAACAATTTTGGTTTCTGTGCCACTTGATAAAAAAGAACAGTTTCAAATTTTTATTAATAGTCCTATTAGAAAATCTGAAAATTAATAAAAATCTGTTCATTGAATAAATGAATGTCAGACTCACAAATCATGCTCAGTGTTGACTTGAGGTATTTATGAGATTCTGCTTCCATGTGCAAAAATGATCTTCTGAGTTTTTTATTCTAAAACATTTTAAACAAATTAAAACTTGGTGGGGGGTAGTGGTACTTGGGATTGCACCTGGAGTGTTCTACCACTTATCTACAATCCTAGCCATTTTTCTTTTTTTTTTAATCGGTGCATTTTAATCATACATCTTGATAAGGTTCAGGGTGATAGAGGCATACATGCACCCATCACTCATTGAGCCCTCCTCCAGTTCCCACCCCACTCCCTCTCCCCCCCCTTCCCATGCTCAACACGGTGATTAACTTTGATAAGTTTTTGTGTGTACACCATGTCCACTGAAGTGTTTCCCTCTTCAAGTCTTCCTCCCCCATCCCGTCTCCCTCAGTTAGTTCCCCTCCTTCACTCCACGAAGGTTTCTCCTTTGGAGTCCCTCCTGTGTCCCAATTTCTCCTTAGCTTTCGCATATGAGAGAGAACATATGACCTTTTACTTTTTGTGACTGTCTAATCTCACTTAGCATAATATTCTCCAGTTCTATCCATTTCCCTACAAATGACATAGTTTTGTTCTTCTTTATGACTGAGTAGAATTCCATCATGTATATATCCCATAATTTTGTAATCCATTCATCTGTTGATGGACATCTCAGTTGGTTCCTTCGTTTGGCTAATGTGAATTGTGGAGCTATAAACATAGATACGCATGCATTACTATGGTAGTCTGGTTTCAATTCTTTTGGGGTAGATACCCAGGAGTGATAGCTGGGTCATATGGTAGGTTCATTCCCGGTCTTCTGAGGATCCTCCACATTGTTTTCCAAAGTGGCTGCACTAATTTGCAATCCCATCAACAATGTATCAGAGTTCCTACTTCTCAACATCCTCACCAGAATTTATTATTGTTTGTGTTTTTAATGATTGCCATTCTAATTGGGGTTAGGTGAAATCACATGGAAGTTTTGATTTTCATCTCTCTGATTGCTAGTGATGATGAACATTTTTTCATATATTTACTGACCATTTGTATTTCTTCTTTGGTGAAGTATCTATTTATTTCACTTGCCCATTTTTTGATTGAGTTATTTCTTCTTTTGGCGGTGAGTTTCTTGAGTTCTATGTATATTATAGATATTAGTTCTCTATCCAAGGAGTAGCTGGCAAAGATCTTCTCCCATTCTGTTGGCTCTCTCTTGAGGTTCTTAATAGTTTCTTTTGCTGCACAGAAGCTCTTCAGTTTAATCCATGTGTTAATTCTCATTTTAATTTCTTGTGCCTTTGAGGTCTTGTTGAAGAAGTATTTCCCCATGCCTATATGTTGGAGTGTTGGTCCTATACCCTCTTCAAGTAACTGCAATGTCTCTGGTCTAATTTCCAGGTATTTGATCCATCTTGAGTTAACTCTTATGCATGGTGAGAAGGTAAGTGGGATTTATTTCCATTTCCCTGCATATAGATAACCAGTTTTGTCAACACCATTTGTTGAAAAGGCTATCTTTTTTCCAGTGTATATTTTTGGCCCCTTTGTCAAAAATCAATAGGCTGTTTTGTTTTTTGAAACAGGGTCTAAGTCGTGTTGCATTGGCCTCAAACCTGTCATCCTTCTGTCTTAGCCTTCCAAATACTAGGATTACACACATGAGCCACCACACCAGGCTCAAATTAAAACGTTTTAAAGTGTCATTTTGAAAATTTACTTGTAAATGACTATTAGATGCAACAATAACTGACATGTATGTAGTAGACATCAAATATTAGTCCTTAAATGTTGAATCATTATTTATATTTGCAGTTAAAATGATCATTGGTGCACAGCAGCTAAGGCAGCAACTAGAAAGTACAAATGGTAACATTAATTCCTCTCTGATAAACTTCTTTTTAAAAAATGCTACCTGGTATCATCTTTCTTATTGCAGACTAAGCCTCTGCTGACCAATAATAAGATAAGGATGGAGAACGCTCCTGATCAAGATCACTTGCTTTGGCAGCTGTGAATATCCTCCAGTTAAACAAAATTCCAACCCTTGTACTCATTCTGCTTCTATAAAACCTCAAAGACCGGCTAAGGACATGGGTTCCCTTGTCTTCCCTGTGTAGCTACACATGCTTTACAAAAAAGTAATCTATTAGGTTTTTCCCTTTAATGTATTTTGACTCAGAAAATGGATATTTAATATTAAGGGAGATAAGGTTTTTCCCATTATAGAAACAAGCATATAAATTAATATTTTGGTATAATCCATGGCTACCAAATTACAATGTAAGAATTTATTTGTTCATATTATTTCCATCAGACTTTTCAGTATTACATATTCTGAACAACCCCAGATAAGTACCAACTGAATTGCTTTAGTCCAAATTAAGTCCTTTGTACATTCCTAATCTTGTAGAGCCCCTTGTTTCCTTTGTTCTATCATCTCCGCACACAAGTATTAGCATTTCAATCTGCCTTTAATTTCTAACACTACCCTGAATCTCAATTGTGTTAACAGTATCAGTGTATATCAAAGGTTTGTTTTACAGCCTACATGAAAATAACTATTCCAAATCTTGGTGATACTACACACCTATTGAATCATCGCTATTAAAATGAGCTAGTGCAAGTCATTGTATTTCTACCTTTGTACAACTAAGAAAAACTATTGAAAAACTTCATTATATATTGATTATTTTCTTAGATTAAAATACACTGTACTCATTGCAAAGGAAAATTATCATTTTGTTGTATATTTTATCATATGTACATTTAATGTAATATCAAAACTCAGGTTATCATTGAATTTTAAAATGGTACTCTGAAGTGACAAATATGCGGTATGGTAATTCTCACCTCTTAAGATAAATAAAACATGAAGAAACAGTGATGAAAGTTAAGAAACCATTTTATAATATAGATATCTGTATACAAATATGTAATATAACATCTTCAAAATAATTTTTGTATTTAAGATCTACACACTTACAGCCAGCTAATTTTTGACAAAGGTGCCAACATATACATTAAATACAGGCTTTTCAACTAATAGTGTTGAGAAAACTGGATAGCCAAATGTAGAATAATGAAAGGAGACCCTTATCTATCACCTTCCCAAAAGTCAACTCAAAATGTACCAAAGACCTAGAAATTGGGCCAGAAACTTTGCAAAAACTACAAGAAAATATAAGACCAACTCTCCAACATACAGGCACATGCAGAGACTTCTTTAATAAGACTCCTGAAGCTCAGTAAACAATATGGCATCAAATTAAATAAATGAAAATCAATAGATGAGATAGCATTGAATTAAAAAGCTCCTGCACAGCAAATGAGACAGCTAAGAACGTGAAGAGAGAGACTACAGAATGGGAGAAAATCTTTGTCAGCTACTCCTCTGATAGAGAACTATTACCTAGACTATATAAAGAACTAAACACACACACACACACACACACACACACACACACACAAAACAAAAAAAAACTTAAAAAATTGAGCAATTGAACTGAATAGATACTTCTCAAATAAAGAAATACAAATGGCCAACAAAAATATGAAAAAAATGTACATCATTAGCAATTTTGGAAATGTAAATCAAAACAATACTGAGAGTCCATATAACTCCAGTTAGAATGGCAGTCATTAAGAATACAAGCAATAATAAGTGCTGGTAAGGATATGGGGAAAAATAAATACTTATGCATTGTTGGTGGAATTGTGAATCAGTACAACCACTATGGAAATCAGTATGGAGGTTTCTCAAAAGACTATGAATGGAACTACCATATGACTGACTCAGCTACACCACTCCTTGGTTTCTTTTTTTTTTTTTTTGCGGTACCCGGGATTGAACCCAGGGGCATTCTACCTCCAAGCTACACCCCCGGCCCTATTTTTTATCCTTTATTTTGAAACCGGGTCTCACGAAGTTGCTGAGGGCCTCAATAAGTAGCTGAGGCTGGCCGCGAACCAGATCCTCACGTCTCCACCTCCCAAGTAAGAATAGTATAGTGATACATGCATATACATGTTTATAGTGGCACAATTTATAATAGTCAATTTATGGAACCAACCTAGGTATCCATCAACAGATAAATGGATATAGAAAATATGGTATATGTACACAATGGAATTTTATTCAGCCATAAAGAACAAAATTACATAATTATCAGGAAAATGGATGGAATTAGAGAACATTATGCTAAGTGAGATCAGCCAGTCTCAGAAAGTCAAATATATATTTTATTTCGTATGAGGAAGACAGAAAGAAAATAGAAAGAAAAAGTACTTCATGATAATAAGGAGAAAGATGAGTAGAACAGTGAAAGAGGATCAAGGGAGGTAGAAGGGAAGGAGAAAAAGGAGGCTTGAGGAAGGAAACAGACAAAATATTATGTTCACACATGAAGGTACCATTATCAACCTTACTAGCATGTATGGGAGAGAGAGGAAGGATAGCAGGATGGAGTTAGGAGGGAAACATACCAATAGATGTTGTGTGCATATATGAATGTATCAACTTGAATCTCACTATGATGTATAATTGTATTGCACTAATAATATTCTAAAAATATATAAAAAAACATTAATCTCTCCAAAAAAGATTTTCAAAGTTTTTTTATGGGAATAAGTAAGGGCTCTATTTCAGTATCACTATGTTATATCTGATAATTTGCAATAGTTGGCAAAGGTAGTCTAACTAAATAAACACATTGTAGAGTGAATGAAAATATCTGAAAACTAATTTTTTAAACCCAAATCATTGTAAATGATGACAAAGAATGATGATCAGGGGTAGCCTCAGTCTGTTATATTGACATGGTAATATCATATAAGACCTTCAGCAGTGAAAATACGATGTTTATTATTTAAGTTTCTAACAACTTCTGTACCTAAGATGACACCAAAATTGTCATACCAGACTGACTTTTCCTATCCAGGTAAAAAAATGTTTCTTCCTTACCTCTGAAGGAGTTAAGGCAATATGTGACAAATTGGTACACTGGTCATTTCCTGCTGAAGTCAGCTGAGGAATTGTAACTTCAGAAAGGGCCATGTGATCTGCATTTTTCTAATGGAGCAGGCCATAAGGATTCTTTGGGAAGGAATGTTCTTCACATACCAAGGCTTGAAAACCACCTTGATCACTGGAGCCTGGTAATTGGGGCTGCAGTGAACCTGAATAAGCAAACTCGGAAGTAACCCTTGTCCTCCATTAGCTTCTACGTCCCGTCCCCACATCTCTCTCAGTAGTATCCCTAGAATTTACTACCCTAGTCCAGGTATCGTTTTTCCTGTCCTTCCTTCACAAATTTATTGTTCTTTGTCTAATGTGTGTGTTTCTATGTGTGTGTGTGCCTGTGTGTGATACTTTGGTAATTTCTTGGGACTTCACTTTCTTATAAAGATCTCCATGTGTCCTGTACATATAAAATTAAGAAAAAAAATGATACTTTTCTCTTATTTATCAGCTCTTGCATTAATTGGACTACTAGACCCAGTCAAAGAGCCCACATTAGAACTGAGAGGGAAGTAGAGGGGATCCTTCTTTCCCCTACACCTCAATGGATCAAATGAAATTGGTCAATTCCTGATTTTTTAATGATCGGTAATGTTCTTTCAGGTTCTAGATCAAACATACACTGTATAAGTATAGGTTTGTTATATTGAAACCACAGTGATTAACTATTGAAAATATAATTCTTACCAACTGGTTCCTTTTGATTCTGAAAGAGAATCTTGCTATTACTGCCATCCATATTTGCCATGTTGATTGTATTTCCGTCTGTCCAGTAGAGTTTCCTTAATTCAAAAGAGAAATGGATTTAAAATATTAGATGCAGACCTACTTGCTACATAGAAACATATATTAAAGAACAAAGTAAATATCATAATATATTCCTGGCTCAGGATTGCTTCTTTTCAGAAAGATTTCAAATTCTTGAGCCACTTGCTGACAGTATCCCACATATCTGCCTGGGAAGAAAACACATTTGTTTTTGCCTGTCATTGAAGGAGAATTATCTCATTCTCTTTTTCTCCTACATTCAAAACTGAATACTTAACTATGACTACAGTAAATTACTTTCATTTGAAGTAATTCATCAAGATTGACATCTCCAGGCAGTGAAGAAATCAGACATAGTAGATGGGAACAAATTCATTTCAACAAATTCATTCCTCTTGAAAGCACTGGAGAGAGAGAAAATCTCTTTGAGCCCTATATAGGCTCCCTCAAGGGTACATGACGGCTCAACAGAAGACTGGAGAATCTGATCTATTAATCAATGACCACAGAATCAATATGCAACAAAGATGTTATGAACTGGCAGTCAAAATAGACAACTTTCCCTTACATCTCTTTTTATTCTAAACCATCACTCTTTAGAAACATAAATTAGTAAGAACTTAGGATACGTGTATAAAAGATGTGCACAGGCCACGCGTGGTGGCGCACGCTTGTAATCCCAGTACTTTGGGAGGCAGAGACTGGAGGATTTGGGTTCGTGGCCAGCCTCAGCCCCCCCCCCTCTACTTAGTGAGGCCCTCCGCAACTTCATGAGACCCAGTTTCAAAATAAAGTATAAAAAAAA
>PVJS01040318.1:0-18500 GCA_004027185.1 Glis glis
CACACACACACACACACACACACACACACACACTCACGGGATGAGAAAGCCTAATAGAGCTATGTGAAGATAGAAAATGACCAACAGTACCTGAGTTTCCTGCAGAAGAAAACCAAAATGAACAATTTGAGAAACAGAACAATTCAAGAAACTACAGTTCAAGAAAACTTTTTGATATTAAAGAAAAAGAAAAAGAAAAAAGAAATCCATTCATCTGTTGATGGATATCTCAGCTGGTTTCATAGTTTGGCAATTATGAATTGTGCAGCTATAAACACAGGTATGCATGCATTACTATGGTAGTCTGGTTTCAATTCTTTTGGGTAGATACCCAGGAGTGGTATAGCTGAGCTGGGTCATATGGTAGGTTCATTCTCATTCTTCTGAGGACCCAACACACTGCTTCCAAAGTGGTTGCACTAATTTGCAATCCCACCAACAATGTATCAGAGTTCTTACTTCACATTCTCACCAGCATTTGTTATTGCTTGTGTTTTTAATGATTGGCATTCTAATTGGGGTTAGGTGGAATCTCAGGCATAAAGAAGAACAAAATCATGTCATTTGCAGGGAAATGGATGGAACTGGAGAATATAATGCTAAGTGAGATTAGTCAGTCACAAAAAGTGAAAGGTAGGATGTTCTCCCTTATATGTGGAAGCTAGGGAGAAAATGGGACATAGGAGGGACTCCAGACAAAGGAGGAGAAACCTTAGTGGAGTGAAGGAGGGGACCTAACTGAGGGAGACAGGAGGGGGAGGAAGACTAGAAGAGGGAAACACCTCAATGGACATGATGCACATTCACAAACTTATCAAAGCCGATCACTGTGCTGAGCGTGGGAAGGTGGGGAGGGAGAGGGAGTGGGGTGGGAATGGGGAGGGCTCAACGAGTGCTGTGTGCATGTATCTATCACCCTGAACTTCATCAAGATGTATGATTACAATGCACCAAAAACAAAAGTACCTACAGTTAAAAAAAAAAGAAAAAAGGATTTGAAATTACATATTGAAAAAGCACACCATGAACCTCAGAAAATGAACACAAAACAACCAAGGCATATCTTGTTTATTACATGATTTAAAGAAAAAGAAAAAAAAATCCTTAAGAAATCTAGGCAAACATAGCAAGTGACTTATAAGGAAAAAAGAAAATCAAACTATCTAATTATAAGTCATAAGATGATAGAGTAACAAATTTAAGATACTCAAGGGGAAAAAAGTGAGCCAAGGATTTTATATCCAAATAAAATTACTTTCAAAGAAAAAGGGCATATATATACAAGCTGCTATCAACATGTAAACTTTAGGGATTATCACTTCTCCTATGAGCCCTTTTGGAGGAATCTATTAAAAAACAAAGTTCAGACAACCAAGATGACTAGCAAGACATTGATCTAAGTACTGATGGTGAATATTCATTATAGTGATGTGTAGAAGTAAGACTAAGTAAGAGTTAAATGTGAGCCGGGCGTGGTGGCACATGCTTATAATCCCAGTACTTGGGAGGCTGAGACAGGAGGATTGCAGGTTCATGGCCAGCCTCAGCAACTTAGCGAGGAGACCCTCAGCAATTTAGCGAGACCCTGTTCAAAATAAAGAATAAAAAGGGCAAAGGATGTAGCTCAGAGGTAGAATGCCCCTGGGTTCAATCTTGAGTACTACACACACACAAAAAAAGAATCAAAAGCAGGAGGTTCTGACAATATGCTCTGATAATGTAGATGAATGTAGATATGGTGCAAATAGAAAGAAGAGTGCTAGAATGGGGAGAACATGTGACGACGATATTTGAAAACATTGTGTTGGGTGATAGTTTATTGTATTGAGATTACTGTATGTGAATTGTTGATTAAGCAAATGAATTATTATAGGTGTTTTATTCCATCTCCTCTAGTATCCTTGAGAACCATGATTATTAGTGGAGAAAAAAGGGAAAAAAGAACCATACATAGGAACTTGTTAAAACTACCACGTCTGCATTTGAATTGGAAGTTACCTCTGAACACCTGAAAGGACCTAGTAACAACCAACCTAGGAGCAACAAATAATCCTAACAACCAGATTATGGCCTTGAAATACTATTTTCCATTTTAAAAATCTGGAATTCTTGGGGGATTGGCTGATTTCAGGTTTGGGGCAGAAAATGTACAGGATGAACTTGAAACATCCAATCATATTAGACAAAAAGCAATATTAGGGAACCTACAAAGAAAGCTATTAGAACTAATAAAGAAAGAAATAGGAAGGAAGGGAAGAAGGAAGGAAAGAAGGAGAAAACAGATTGTGCAAGACTTGTGCATTGACAACAAATGGAGAGGTACATTGTGATATTGCTGAGAAATTAAAAAAACCCTAAATTAATATACTATCTTCATGGATTGAAAGATTCAATATTGTTAAGGTGTCAATTCTACCCAAATTGATCTATGGATTCAATGAAATCCTAATCAAGGCTTTTTTGTAGAAATTGACAAATTGATTCTATAATTCACAGTATCAAGAGCCAATAGAGTACTGAGCTGCCAGGTGTCAGAGTAGCTGATTAAGGCAATAAGCCAGAGTGAAAGTAAGTTGAGCCTTTAATCACTTACTATGATATTATAAGCAAGAGGATAATTTAGGGACACTGCTGCCTCTTCCTGCTTCCATGCGTGTTTTACCCCCACGAAACAACTCTGGTTGAGGGTCAGGTGGATCAGCACAGATGTGGGGAACTGTCTTAATGTCAAGGGACCCAACCAAAAGGCTCCTGAAGCAGTATGGACCTGGGGACTAGGAGAGGAGAGAAGGGGGAAGAATATGAGTGGAGAAGTACTGAGTACTGAGTTAGAGGGGGGAAAATGTCTCTCCCTTCCTCAACCAGATGAGGAAATGTTGGCAGCGGTCCCTGAGGAAGGCCTCTGCAGGAGGCCTGGCACCTGGACTAGGCATGTTGAGCCCATGACTGCAACTCCTTCAGAGATGGCCACGCCCTGGCTGCACACCGAGTCCGGTCTAGGGAGGTCAGCTCCCGCCTTGAGACCAGCCAGGGAAAGCCTTCTGCCATTGGGCCAGGACAATCACACAGGTGGTCAGGATCCAGATTCCTCAATAAGGAGATGCAGAGAATCCAGAACAGCCAAAGTAACTCAACAACAACAAAGGTGGAGAGCTAAAACTACCTGATAATCAAATCGATAGGCAGGTAGTTGTTCACAGTGTTCCCTGTAGTTATATCACCTCTGTCATTTCTGATATTGGTAATTGTCTTTTTTTTCCCAATCGGTCTGTATAGAGGTTTGTCAATTATATTGATCTTGCCAAAAAGCCAACTTTTTATTTGATTTTCTCTATTTTTTGATACTTGGGGATTGAACTACCTCTGAGCTAGACCCCCAGCCCTATTTTATTTCTTATTTTGAAACAGGTTCTCACTAAGTGACTGAGACTGGCCTTGAACCTGCGATCCTCCTGTCTCAGACTTGCAAGAACTGGGATTGCAGGCATGTGCCACCATCCCCGGCTCTCTATTTTCTATTTCATCAGTTTCTGCTCTGATCCTTATTAGTTCCTTTGTTTTTTTGTTTGTTAATTTTGGGTTAGTTTTCTCTATTTTTCTAATATATATTCTATGTATGCTAAAGTTAGCCTATAACTGGTATTGCTAACTGTATGTACAATGTTGTACAGCAGATCTCTAGAACTTATCTCACATAACTGAAACATTCTACCCATTGTCTAGCAACTCTTCATTTCATCATCCCCTGGTCCCTGGCCACCACAATTCTGCTCCTGAGTTTGACTATTTTCAATACCAGAAAGATGGAAGGTAGCCCTCAAAATACTTTAACATATTTTTATCAATTGATCATCATAAAAACCACAGAGAAACTAGACAGGTAGAATCACTTAATTAATTAATTAATTTATTTTGCGGTACTGGGGATTGAACCCAGGGGTATTCTACCTCTGAGCTATACCCCCAGCCCAATTTTATTTCTTATTTGTTAACAGGGTCTCACTAAGTTGCAGAGGGCCTAAGTTGCCGAGGCTGGCTTCGAACCTGCAATCCTCCTGTCTCAGCCTTCCAAGTACTGGGATTACAAGCATATGCCACCACGCCTAGCTGAGAATCACTTATTTTATAAGAAAAGGAATTAAATCAATGTGAATTTGTTACTGTCACATGCTGTAGTTAATATGATAAACTAAACTTATCTCAGAGGAGGTGGAGTGATTTCCTCTTGTTGCTGTAATTAATTTCCACACATTTGGAGGCTTAAAACAACAGTTTCATTGTCTCATAGTTCTAGAGGTCAAGAGTCTTACAATCAAGGTGTCAGTAGGGCTGAGTTCCTTCTGGGGATTCTAGAGGTGAATCCATTTCCTTGCCTTTTCCAGGTCGTAGAAGCTGTCTGCATTCCTTGGTGCATAGCTCCGGTCTCCATGTTCAAAGCCCACAGCATAGCACCTTCAATTTCCTCCCTCATGCCCTACATCCTCTCTTTTTCACTTATAGGAACATCCCCTGCCATTATATTGGGTCATCTGATAATACAGGATAGTCTCCCAACTCAAAATCCTTAATAACATCAGCAAGTTCCTATTGTCATGTAAGGTAACATAGTCACGTTTCAGGGATTAGGATATAAACATCTTCAGGAGGACTATTATTTTTTCTACCATAGGAAGGATTGCGCTACAGGTCGATTTACTTAAGGAGTATTGTCTCTTACCGCATTTATTACTGAAAAAGCAATCATACGAGTACACTTATGCTTTGGATGCCCAGCATAGTACCTTGCTCAGAGTAAGCATTAAATATTTGAATAAATGTATACACACCACATATCTAAGAGAAAAGCTTTAAGGACAAATAATAGTTGAAGTAATACAAAAACAATTTTCTAATTAACATGACAAAGACATTGATAATACCTGAAGCCAACAGCTTAAAATAATGATTTTAACAGTCACTGAGATATCAGCAACATAAAACTTACCTGATCTAGCTTCACTGTGTCTCCTCACCCTCCTTCTGAATCTGTCTCACGTCCCTTACTGTTTTATACCTAAATTGGCAAGATTTCCATTGATAAAGATTTTTAAAACATTTGTTGTATTTATTCAAGAAAGAAGTACATTTCATTTTAAAATCAGGTGAGCTACATCACTTCTGTATTCTGTTGCAGGTTCTAGTCAATGAGTAAGAGAAAAAAGAAATAAAAGGCATAGAGATTTGAAAGAAACAAAACTGTCTTTATTTATAGATGATATATATGTAGAAAATCCTAGGGAAACTACAAAAAAGGATAGTAGGAGTAGTAAGTTTAGCAAGGTCTCAGGATACAAGGTTGATATATAAAATTCAATTATATTTCTATATATTAACAACAAACCATTGGAAATCAAAGTTAAAAATACCATTTACAACAGTATCAAAATGTGAAATAATTAGGGCTAATTTAAACAAGATATGTGCATGGTACACTGAAAACTATGAAACACTGCTGAGTGAAATTAAAGAAGAACTAAATAGATACGTGTTCATGGATCGGAAGACTCAATACTGTTATATCAGTTGCCCCAAACTGACTTACAGATGCAATGTTCTCTCAATAAAAATCCCAGCATGTGGTTTTTTTCTTTTTCTTTTGGTGCAAACTGAAAAGCTGATTCTAAAAGCTATTTAGAAATGCCAAGAAGCTAGAATACCCCCAAATAACCTTGACACAGGTGAACAAAGTTAGAAGAATTATCCTACCCAATTTTAAGACTTGTTATAAAGCTATAGAAATCAACAGTGTGGTATTGCAGTAAGGATAGACATAAATCCGTAGAAAAAAAAAAGAAGTCCAGAAACCAGCATACATATATATGCCAATTGGTTTTTATGAAAAGGCGCTGATGTAAAAGAGAAAGGTAGTAGTTGTTTCAGCAAATGGTATATATCCACATGTAAAAACGTAAACCTCAGTCCTTAACTGGTACCGTACACAAAAATTAACTTTAAGAAAATGGACTACAGACCTAAGTGTATGAGTTAAACCCATAAACTAAGGTTTCTAGAAGAAAACATAGGATTTTTCCTATGTTTTCTTTGTAATCTTGAGTGTTACAAAAATTTCATAGATACAATGCAAAAAATATAAACCATAAAAGAAAAAAATGGATGAGTTGGACTTCAACAAAATTAAGACTTTTGTTCTTTAAAAAGTAGTTAAGAAAGTTAAGAGATAATCCATGGGCTGGAAGAAAACTCTGCAAACCATGTAGTGTATCCTGAATAAACAATTATTACAACTTAATAATGAGATAATTGATTAAAAATGGACAAAAGATTTGAATACTTTGCAAAAGAATACTATACATATTAGTGGCAAATGAGCATAAAGAGATGCTCAATATCATTAGGAATTAGAGAAATACAAATTAAAGCCACTTATTGGAATTACTAGCATAATACCAAGTGTTAGTAAGGATGTGGAACAACTGGAACTCTTACATATTGCTGGTGGGAATGTAAAATGGTAGAACCACTTCAGAAAATAAACTGGAGAGATCTTAGAAAGTTAAGCACATGCTTACATATGACCAAGAGATTATACTCTTAGGTATTTTTCTCCAGAGAAATGAAGAGATATGCCAAAAGAAGACTTGTATTCAGGAATAAAAAGGAATGAGCTATTGATCACACAACAATATGGATGAATCTCAAAACATTATGCTGAGTAAAAGAGCCAGACACAAACGAGTACATAAGTTGAAACTATAGGTACTGTACTAAAGAGAAACCTGATCTTTAGGGCTAGAGGCCGATCACTGACAGGAGTGAACGTGTGCAAGCGGGGTTGAATGAGAAGGCGCATACAGGGAACTGTTTTGGCTGATGGAAGTGTTCTGTACCTTGACTGTGGTGGTGGTGACTTGGGTATATACATTGTCAATCCTATATTTAAAATGAATTTTATCTTACATAAAATACATGTATAATTTTATTGTATATAAGTGATAATAAAGTTAACTTAAATGAAAAAAATGAGTGAAGCATTTGCAATTTTCTCTCTTAAAATATTCTTCCCTTTTGGACTTCTATAGGCAACTTCTCAAATGAACTTGGTGGGTAAAATAGCTGCGTGACATTGGACAAGTAAGTTATTTCTGTGAACAAAGCAAGTTCTTCATCAGTCAAATGAGTGAATTAGATTAGATGGCTTCTCTTGTTCATTCAATGGCCACTTATTAAGCCTAGCAAGCACTATGCTAGGTTCCAGAGATGTAAAGCTGAAAAAGAAACCAATTTTACCCTCAAGAAGACACAATCTAGAGGAAAAGAAAGACAAGTTAACATGTAATCATGATACAGCACATGTGCATTTAGGGTTTGAGGAGGGTTCATAAGAGGAGCAGTCCTCCCTATGGATGCAAAGCCTGCACTGGGTTTCGAGGTACAAGTTAGAGTTAGGTAAAGAAAAAAGAGAAGGTTTCTAAGCAGAGGGAGCGGTGTGGGCAAAGGACCAAATATAAAGGTGTGCCCTGTGTTAGGTACTTCTGGTAGCTTAATAGGTCTAGAACATAGAATTTATCCTTGTAAGAGCATGGGTGTATCTTGATTGAAAGAAGTTAAAAACACCACTCTAGTTTGAGCAGTGTGTAGACAGGGGTTCTCTGTACTTACTGATACATATATTAGAGTTACTTGTCTAAAAGGCAAGTAACTGCCACTAGTTAGGATCCTTTGTGATGCAAGGAAAAATCCTTTGGTGGATCTAACACAGTGGTCCAGGGGAGCATGGTGGAGTGTGATCTGAGGATCAACAAGGACAAAGAGCAGCTTTTCACTCTCTTCCCTGAAAGAATAAACCATAGTCTTGTAATCAAGTTTAATAGCTTTTGCTGGCCATAGACTTTGCACTGATCCTGAAGCAATCCCTTTGGCCAGTGGGACGGTACATGGCAATTGCTTGGCCATCCCAGAGATCTTGGGGGTGGGAGTTAGCCTCACCTGAAGCTCATGGGGGAAAGGGTAGAACTCCAATGAAAAGTTTGAGCCTTTGTGGAAGAAGGGAGTCTAGCTACAGAGGGGGAATTATGTTTTAAGAAAACATACCAGCTGGGCATTTTGGTGCACACTTGTAATCCTAGTACTTGGGAGGCTGAGACAGGAGGATTGCAGATTCATAGCTAGTCTCAGCAACTTAACAAGGCTCTGTGCAACTTACTATCACCTCTCCTTTTCAATATAGTCCTCAAGACTCTTGTCAGAGCAATAAGACAAGAGAAGGATATCAAAGGAATTCAAATAGGAAAAGAATTACAATTATCTTTATTTATAGATGATATGATCCTATATCTAGAAGACCAAAAAACTCAACCAAAAGTCTACTAGAACTGATTAACAAATTCAGCAAAGTAGCGGGATACAAAATCAACCTAAAAACATCAGTAGCTTTCTTATATGCCAACCATGAATACACTGAGAAAGAAATCCAGAAAACAATCCCATTCACAATAACATCAAAACCAATCAAATACCTAGGAATAAACCTAATCAGTGAGGAAAAAGACCTCTACAATGAAAACTATAGAACACTGAAGAAAGAAATTGAAGAAGATCTTAGAAGATGGAAAGATCTCCCCTGCTCTTGGATAGGTAGAAAAAATATTATCAAAATGGCCATTCTACCAAAAGTGATCTATAGAGTCAATGCAATCCTTATCAAGATACCAATATCATTTTTCACAGACCTAGAAAAATCAGTCATTAATTTCATATGGAGAAACAAAAGACCCAGAATAGCCAAAGCAATCCTCAGCAATAAGAACCATGCAGGAGGCATCACAATCCCTGACTTCAAATTATACTACAGAGCTATAGTAATAGAATCAGCATGGTATTGGCACAAAAACAGATACATAGACCAATGGAACAGAATAGAAGATACAGAAACAAATCCACAAACTTATAGCCAATTGATTTTCGACAAAGGTGCCAGACACTTACGTTGGAGGAAAGACAGTCTTTTTAACAAATGGTGTTGGGAAAACTGGTTATCCATTTGTAGAAAAATGGAACTAGATCCTTACCTCTTACCCTGCACAAGAGTCAACTCGAGATGGATCAAAGACCTGGAAGTTAGAGCAGAGACTGTAAAATTACTAGAGGAGGGCATAGGTTTAACACTCCAACATATAGGCACAGGTAGAAATGCGCTCAACAAGACCCCCAAAGCCCAGGAAACTAAAACAAGAATTAATAAGTGTAATAGCATTAAACTAAAAAGTTTCTGCATATCAAAGGAAACCATCAAGAGTCTAAAGAGAAAGCCTATGGAATGGGAGGTCTTTGCAAGCTATCCCTCTGACAGAGGACTAATATCTAGGATATACAAAGAACTTAAAAGACTTTACACTAAAAAAAAACAAATAAACCAATCAAGAAATGGGCAACCAAATTGAATAGATACCTCACGAAAGAAGAGATACAAATGGCCAATAG
Organism: Glis glis; assembly: GCA_004027185.1. Taxonomy (NCBI): domain Eukaryota; kingdom Metazoa; phylum Chordata; class Mammalia; order Rodentia; family Gliridae; genus Glis; species Glis glis. Next base: position 9,481 of record PVJS01040318.1, read on the forward strand.
ATACATGAAAAATGTTCAACATCATTAGCAATCAGGGAGATGCAAATCAAAACTACACTGAGATTCCATCTAACCCCAATCAGAATGTCAATCATCAAGAAGTCAAACAACAATAAATGTTGGTGAGGATGTGGGGAAATAGGAATTCTTTTGCACTGTTGGTGGGAGTGCAAACTAGTTCAACCACTATGGAGATCAGTGTGGAGATTCCTTAGAAAACTGGGAATGGATCTACCATATGAACCGGCTATACCACTACTGGGTATCATTCCAAAGGAATTGAAACCAGAGAACTACAGTAATATATGCATACCCATGTTCATAGCAGCACAATTCACAACAGCCAAATCATGGAACCAACCTAGATGTCCATCAACAGACGAATGGATTACAAAATTATGGGAAATACACACAATGGAATTCTACTCAGCAATAAAGAAGAACAATATCATTTACAAGAAAATGGAGGGACCTGGAGAACATTACGTTAAGTGAGATCACAGAAGGAGAAAGGTCATATGTTTTCTCTAATATGTGCAAGCTAGGGAGTAGTTGGGAAACAAGAGGGACTCCAGACAATAGTGGAGAAGCCTCAGTGGAGTCAGGGAAGTGGTCTAAGGGAAGGGGAAGGGGAAGAATGAAGTTCATTAATGAAATTACTACCATCGACCATGTGTACATGTGAGAATACACCAACATCAATCTCAGTACTCTGTATTGGGAGAGAGGAAAGGGGAGGCAGGGGGCACCAAGTGCTGTGTGCATGTATGTTATTGTCAACTTGATTTTCATTGTGATGTGAGATTATAATGCACCAATAAAAGCACATTAAAAAAATAGGGCTGGGTGTGTAGCTCAGAGGTAGAATGCTCCTGGGTTCAATTCCCAGTAAAACACACAAACACACACACACACACACACACACACACACACAACACACAACACACATACACATACACACACACTCCCAACAATTTTGGAACAAGTGAGGGGATACAAACTCAATGGACAAATTTCTGTTCCTATCTTCTACACCTAGGATGAGTCAATGGAAACTGCCTTGGTAATGAAGTGATAATCAGAATATATATACAAAATACTATTGCTTAATAGTATAAGTACCATATGAGTGTATGAACAGTTTTATCAGAACAAAGAGAAGAAAATAATTCTAATTTATAGGCTCCAGGTTATCTTCACGAGATGTGTGTGTGTGTGTGTGTGTGTGTGTGTGTGTGTGACATTGAAAAATGGAAAGGATCCTTCTGGCAGACACAAAATGAGAAGCCATAGGTGGTTGAGGACCAGCATGCAATCTGGTGAGGCTGAAGTAGAGGATAATGGATCAGTTGGTAGTGGTGGTGGAGTATGGAAATGGAAAGACCCAGCTGTGAAGAATTATTCCTGCCATGCTATAGAGCCTGGACTTTATCTTTTAAGCAATGAGGAATTGTTGAGTTTTTTAGACTAGAAATGACCCCATCAAATCTGCATTTAAAGAACTACAGGAATAGTTGAGACACTTCTTGAGGCAAGAAGGAAGAAAGTAAGTATGGAGAATAAAGCTGTTTTGAAGTAGTGAGTGAACTGAAATCCAGAAGAGCTATTCTCCTGTGAGGCTATTCACCATCAGTGCCAGTGGCACATTAGCACTGGAGACTGGGAGAGCAGAGGTGAGAGGAGATGACACAGGAGAATGCAAGAGGAGGAAGTCAGTGAGGTAGTGTGAGGACGTGCAGTCAGAGGCGGAGCAGGGAAGGCAGCCTGACTTCCCTCCATGCAGTATTTTAACAAGCAGCGAAGAGCTGAACATGGCTGAGAAGGATTTGTGGTAGCAGTAAAATGTGTGGTTGCCTACCAGGTTTGGTTTGGGGATTGAAACTCAGAATCAATGCTTAGAGCCACCTGAACCAACTAAAAGGCTCTGTTATGTCATAGTCTGTTCATTTTCTTATAGGTGCAGTCTTGAATTACCAAATGCCAATGAAGCTGGGCATTCATATATCAATTTCTACCACTTGACCTGAAAATGTCACATATAAAGTTAACTGTCAACAATATCTTATATTTGCTTAGTACTTTGAAGTTTAAAAAAATCACTTTCAAATATATTTTCTCACTTGGTCCTACATAATTCTGTAAGGTAAACAGAGCAGGTCTAATAACTTCCTACTGTCTATTTCCCTCTCACCCCCAACTCACAGATGATAGAGATTAAATCATTTAGGGATTTACAGGTAGGGCCAAAGTTTCCCAAACTAGTGTATTAGACTACTACATTGTCTCTTTTTAAAAAGCTTATGAATATTCTTGTAAAGAAAGAAGCCAAAGACAGGCATATCTGTACACCTTTGACACTAATCATTTTAAACAAACTTTCTTCCTAATATTTTTGCTATTTTCTCAGAGTGGAGGAAGGCAGGGGACATTGGCCACAGGTGTGTGCCCATCTTTTCCATATACGTGCATTTGTATGCATTCAATGACAAAGTGTGTGATTATAAATTTGTCACCTTCAAAAGCAATAAGATGGAATTTATTCAGAATCAATCAGGTTTGATCCCCAGCACCACAAGAAAAAGCAATCACAGAATAAATTATTATTTAATCCTTAGTAAGTCAACAAATACCTGATGAATAAGCATATATAAAATAGGTTTGCAAATCAACAAACTAGATATACCAAACTTCACCACACTTGAAGTCTTGTGTTAAATTTCATACATTTCCAAATATACCCTGTCAAAAACAAAAGATTCATGAAATAATTTAGGATAATTCTTAATAAAATTCTAGTCAATATGAGTATCAATCTATTGATTTACAGTTTTATCGAAGTGATCAGCACCTTGAATTTGAATCTAGTCACAAGGATGGCTTTTAGATTTTTTCTACATATTATCATTCCATATTACTGAAATGGTAGGTCTTTAGAAAGTATTACAAAATGAGACCCTTTACTTATAATAGAGACCAAAATAAGACCAGATGCCTCGAACAATGTCTTCAGTTTGAGAATGAGTGTCTACGACCCACGTGTGGTGTCTCTCAGCTGCTCTGCCCCAGAAGTAAATCTTGCTAGACCAAGTTTCCGCAGCAGTGGATGCGGTTTTGATTCTCGTTCTCTCCCCGCCCTCGTGTGTCCTCCATGTACTCTTCTGTAGAACCAGAATCTGCCCACAGGCCTCAGCCACATCAAGGCTTCTAAAGCGAGAGATGGAAGGTCGAGAGAGAAGTACAAAGGGATCCCCCTATAATTTTCTGATTTTCAGAGAGTGAAGAATAAAATATTGTCCAATGGAGATAACTGTATTTGACCTTTCCCCATAGAGATGCTTATGGGAGAAATAAAATGGAGAAGCATCTAGAAAATCCCTCATGAGGGAAAAATTGCTAAAAATGCCAAAGTACGTTTGAATTCCTACTTAAACGTGTTTTATATTTTTCAAGTGTTATCAGACCCTACCCTACCCCTAGCTGAGTGAAGAGCAATTTTTAAGACAAAAATACATTATCTAGGGATAAATTTATAAACAGACATAAAAGAATTGTCCAAGAAGCTACATTACCTCTTGAAGTTTATTACAGTATCTTCAGTTGTTATTGCATATATTGTTACATGCCTTTGACAAGTCAGGATTACATATACAGTGAGCTCAATTTAGCAGAAGTCGTGTCTATTGCTTCTCTCTTGAAAATCAGCAGCATGCAGTGCAGTATTTGGTGTGCAGAGTTATTGTTTCAAAAAGTGAAAAACTACTGAGCTGTAACTGAGGAGGAACATGATCTTTATTGGCTTATATGCAAAGTTTAATTTTGGTTTTATGCAGAGTTTGCATAGTTCATGATTAGTTTCTAATGAAAAACTAGATGTGTTGTCAGTGATCTTGAAGAAGATCAGGTGACAGTAGCAAACAGAAAAATTTGAAGAAGAGGCATAACTTTTAAAGTAGAAAGGTCAGCAAGAACCGCCTGAAACAAAAAAACAAAAATAATTATTAATAGGAAAGTAAAGTCTATGAAACAAGGTACAACAGAAATACTGTTACAAGGTAATTTTGACATCAACACACACTTTAAGTTCTCTGGATTTTCTTAAATCTCTGTACTACAGCTACAACTTTCCTTCTCTTTTCTGAATCTCTTAATGTTAGTACATACATACAAAGAGCCAAAATGTGCAGTAGAAAATAACATGGACCTTAGCCTTGAGCCTTCTTCAAATATACAAGGTAGCATGAGTTTATAAGAGGTCTAACATTTCAACTTGCTTCTATAAATAAACGTACATTATGAATCCTAGACCCGTTATTCTAGTGTAAGGAGTAACTGACTGCAGGAAATCATTTTGAGAAGTTACTAATGTTTATTCAGTTGCAAGACACATAAACATCCTCTTCCCTTTAAACAAAGCATGTAGGCAGCTATTTTAAGGATTAAATTTATATTTCTGTGAGAGATAACAAATAGAGTAATATGGTAAGCACTATTTAAATGAACCATATTTCAGGCATAAATTATACCATTGAAAATAAATCAGCTTTAAATGACTAGCTTACCATTAAAAATAATCAAATGTGTCCTTACTATGTCATCCAAACACATACTCTTTAAGCCCCTCAACTGGTTTTGCTGCTCTATGATTATAACACATGGGCGTGAACTATAAGAAAACATAACATAGCTCCAATCATTTCCATTAAAATTACTAGGTGTCTCGTTTCCCATAATGGTCATAATGGTTTCCTATAATGACCTTGTTTATGACTCCTTCATAAGAAGGTTGTTTTCAAGTGATTAGGGAAATTTGAAGACTTAATATTACTTAGTTCAGAACTTGCAGGTTTTATCCTAGTTAAAAAATTCAGCTACAAGTGTGTCCTATGCATCAGAAACTGAAGTGCCTGAGACTGGCAATCCCTCAGGAACTATTTCCATCCCATCTGAGTGAAACTTATCCTTACTTCAGCTGCAGCCAGTGATGTCACCTCCATCAGGTTCACTGCTCGGAAAGCAAACACGGCAGCTGCCAGGACTGGAAAAGAATGCACACTATTTCAACTGCTGGCCTGCTCAACAGCCCGGCACAGTTCCTGCTCTGCCCACAGCCCTATGGAAGCTCAGACCCAGTGGTTCGCACAGCTGAACCCCTGCATTCTGAGCTAAGGTCTTGTGATGAGCAGGGACTGTCTACTCCAGAGAGCAGAGACGGTGGCTAGACAAACTGAATGCCACAGTTGGGAGAGAAAGGAAAATTCACTGGTCTTAGAAGAATCACTTTTATAAGTTGCTTCTTTCATATCTATAACTAAAATTTTAAACTAAACTTTTAAACTTTACAACTAAAGTTTTAAAATGGCATGAAGCTCTAATGGTTATCTTATAAATTAAGGTTTATTTTATTTTTTTGTGGTACTGGGGAAGGAACCCAGGGGCGTTCTACCTCTGAGCTACACCCCCAGCCCTATTTTTTATTCTTTATTTTGAAACAGGGTCTCACTAAGTTGCGGAGGCCTCACTAAGTAGCTGAGGCTGGCCGCGAACCTGCGATCCTCCGGTCTCAGCCTCCCAAGTACTGGGATTACAAGCATACACCACCACGCCCGGCTTAAGGTTTATTTTGACACAGGTGTTTCTTTGTAATGTAATAAAGAGACTTCTGGAAAGTTATATGAAGACCAAATTTTTAAGTATATCAGATTATGTTTTATAGGTACAAAGGAGGTGTCCTGATATGAACATGGCAATAGAACTTTTTCTTAAAAATGTTTTTATAATATTTTATTATATTTGTATTTTTATATACTCGACATTACTTTCTTCATATCACAAATGCATATGTCTGTGGAGAGGGCTGGTGTGGGGTTGATACTGAAATTTTACATTAATGTTGGCTGTGGAAAAAAGAAGTTGAAACTTTGAAAAATAAATTATAGGACATTTTGAAGTTCAATAAGAATTAAGTAGAAAACACTGGGATGGTCTATATTAAACATGAGCATGAGAAAAAGTCACGCTAAAATACAGGACTTACTAATGCATAAACTACTGTGAAGTGACACGTGAGAGAGTGAGTTATGAACAACAGAAGCATCCGAGTAAGATAAGAGGTAGCTGGTCCTGATGGTAGAGACAGGACTGCCTGGAGATAACTTGACTTTTCCCCTTTTTTCTATTACCAGTGGTGGCAGTGCTTTCCTGACCCACTGAATCATCAGTTTAGGAAATTAATAGTAATAAATGTTAAAAATTACTTGGAGCCGTGTGTAATAATTACTTGGTACACTCCTGTAATCTCAGTACTTGGGAGGCTGAGACAAGAACTTTGTAGGTTCGAGGCCAGCCTCAGCAACCTAATGAGAACCTCTGTAATTTAGTGAGACCCTGTTTAAAAATAAAAAGCAAAAAGGGCTGGGGGTGTAGCTAGGAGGTAGAATGCCCCTGGGTTCAATCCCCAGGACCAAAAATAAATAATTTGGAAGACTAGTTCCTAGTACATTGCACAGCTCATGCAAACTTGTATTTATTTATTTATTTATTTATTTTGGTACTGGGGATTGAACCCAGAGGCATTCTACCTCCAAGCTCCACCCCAGCCCTATTTTTTATTCTTTATTTTGAAACAGGGTCTCACTAAGTTGTGGAGGGCCTCACTAAGTAGCTGAGGCTGGCCGTGAATCTGTGATCCTCCTGTCTCAGCCTCCCAAGTATGGGGATTACAAGCGTGCGCCACCATGCCTGGCTAAACATGTATTTTTTTTTTTTTTGCGGTACTGGGGATTGAATCCAGGGGCATTCTACCTCCATGCTACACCCCCGGCCCTATTTTTTATACTTTATTTTGAAACCGGGTCTCACGAAGTTGCGGAGGGCCTCACTAAGGAGAGAGAGAGAGAGAGAGAGAGAGAGAGAGAGAGAGAGTGAGCTGAGGCTGGCCGCGAACCCGGATCCTCCGGTCTCCGCCTCCCAAAGTACTGGGATTACAAGCGTGCGCCACCATGCCCAGCTTCTAAACATGTATTTTTAAATACATTTTACTGTGAGAATAATTCTCACACCAAGTCTATGAATTAAGTACTATTCTTAACTCCACTTTACTAATGTAGAACCTTAGGCACAGTCAGTTCGGTGGCATGGTCAAAGTCACACAAGTAGAAAACAGAAGAGCCGACACTTATCCCTGGCTGTGAACCTGTGCATCTACCCACTACATGACGCCGCTACTGAGGCTGAAGTAAGCAGCAACACCTCATGCCTGACATGAAAGGCCTGTGCTCTCCTACAGAGGGCATGCTCTGCTGCCCTTGGGATGGTTTTGCAGAGGTGGCCTGCAGGATGATGCCTTGGTGTTCTGGGTCTGACAAGACGTGGTTGTGCCTGAGCAGTGGCCGTCAGGAGCCAGGCCTCTTATTTTCCCCATTCACGGCAGGGTACAGCCAGCGAGTGGGAAGCTCAGGGGACAAGCGAGTCTGGCAAAAAAAGTATTAGAACTAGTGAGGAAAAGTCTGGAGAAAAGAAGAGGGTAGTGGTAAGACAAAATTTAAAGTCAAATCAGCTTGGGCTACTCAATGTGTAACAAGGAATATAAGAGATCTAGGACAAAGAATTTCTTTTTAAGAAGAAAAGTATTTTAAAGTCATGGAGCTTCATGTGTACAAGAACATTAAAGAAGAGTGTGCTGTGGGCCAGCAATTCCTTGCAGCTTCCTAATATCTGGAACCCTATTTTCAACAGTGGAGACATTTTAGAAGCTAAGTAATAGGATTACTACTTCCTTTTTTGTAGATAATTGAACCCAGTTGATGAAAGCGTGACAGGATGTCCAGATTTTCTATTGTAGCAGGAAAGCACTTTACAAAGTGGGAAGCTGTTTTGCCAAAGGTAGATAAGAGGAGAGGAAGAGAGCAGCTCACTAGTTGACCTCAGCATCCACAATGCTCATGTGCTCATAACCTTTATTTATCTTGGTGTCACATCACAGAAGTTCCTTTCTGTTTGCTTCATGTTTAATTTGCCCAGCCCTTCTGCAGAACGGGTTTGTTTGCCAAGGAGAAAAGATCTATACTTTGGAATATTTTCAATTGAAATCATATTTCATATGAATGTGGAAACTATAGTATTTACTTTTAGTGTCTTAAAATATTCTTATTAATTTAATTATAAGCAATTATATCATGACCATTAAGACAACTTTGCTGTAAACTGCTCTAGTTTGCAATTAAATCCAGTGATATTTATAAAAATATTTCTAAAGGCTAGTAACTCACTTGATCAAAAGAGGTGGTCCCCAAATACTCATATCAAAAATGTATGAAATAATCAAAACTAATTTGAATTCTTCTATACGAAATTGTCTACCTTTGTGGCTTTTGATCTGAATTCTAGGGTTGGGAAGCTTCTATCTGTCCAGTTCTATTTCTAGAAGTTCTGGAATTCTTCCCTACTGTGTGTGTGGAACTGGGAACTGAACCCAGGGGCTTTCTACCTTTGAGCCACACCCCCAGCCCAATTTTATTTTATTTTGAAACAGGGTTTCACTAAGTTACCACATGCTGGTCTTGAACCCATGATCCTCCTGTCTCAGCCTCCCAAGTATTAGGATTACAGGCATCTACGACCATGCTTGGCTTCTCTGCCGATTTTGAAAAGCACTCAGGGAAAATGGATGGATGGAATAGTGTGAATTAATTTTCTATTTACTCATCAGTAACATTTTTATTAATATACTGAGCTCACAGAAGAGTGCCTGGTTTAGAGCAAATATAGTATTACAATTCCCTGATTTCATTTTTCCTTCAGTTTATTAGGAAGTGATAAGGTACAGAAGGAGAATTTAAATTGGAAGAAACCTTGGAGGTTTTCTAATACAACATTTCTTTCAAGTTATAAAACCTCTTGATTCTTCAGGTGACAAAGAGTTCATTCTGCTTTTGGAAAGTCCTAATTATTAGAAAGTGCTTTCTTACACTGAGCCCTAGCCCTCCTCTTTAACATCTTTTTTTTTTTTTTTTTTTTTTTTT
>PVJS01040319.1:0-18499 GCA_004027185.1 Glis glis
GGAGGAGGAGGAGGAGGAGGAGGAGGAGGAGAGAAAAAATAGAGCTGGGCATGGTGTGAAAGAAGTCTGTAATCCCAGTACTTCAGAGGCTGAGACAAGAGGATCATAGGTTTGAGTCCAGCCTCAGCAACTTAGTGAGGCCCTCAGCAACTTAGAAAGACCATGTTTAAAAACAAAACAAAACAAAAACAAAAAAATGTGTAGGCAGAAACAATGAGTCACAAAGAAAATAAAGAAATGATATACTCAATATTAAAGAAGTTAAAGACCAGATAGGGAGAAGACTGAGGCAGAAGAATGAAGTCATCAACTTGGCAGAAAGCTAGGGTTACTATCTAGTCATAAAGGCTGCATTTTGAGTACAGGACATACTGTTACATCCTGAACAGCAAGGAATTGTGTCTTTATAATAAAAGTCGTGGCTTGATGCCATGTCCAGCTCTTCTTAAATTTCCCATGTTTTCTTAAAATTACCACCTGTTAGCTGAGATTAATCTAACTGCATGTTTATTTCTTGCAACCCTAAAATTATTACAACTTAGAAACTGAGCCCAAAGTAGATCTAGACAGAATCAAATCAATATGGGAACAATAGATGAGCACATCTTCTGTGGAATCATGTTATAGCAGTTTCAAGGAGTTTAAGGAATGTGAGTTGGAAGTTACTCCTCAAAACTTTAAGCATGCAGAGAGAACATTCATAAGGATATAAAAGATCTGAACCAATATTATCAATCAGCTTAATTAGACATTTATAGAACTCTCTCCACAGTAACAATACATTCTTTACAAGTTCACATGGAACGTTTACTGAGATTGACCTATTTTGTACTATGAAAAAATTCTCAAAGCCTGAGTAAGATTCAAGTCCCAGAAAGTATGTTCTCTGACCACAGTGGAATTAAGTTAAAAATAATGTAAAGATCTCTGGAAAATCATTAATATTTGGAAATACTTAACATATGCTTCCATGGCCCATTTGTCAAAGAAATTGAAAGTCAGTACTGAAGGGGATATTTTTTTCACTAATTGCCTATATTAGAAAAGAAAGGTCTCAAATCAATGAATGCAGCTTCCACCTAAAAACACTTAAAAAAGATAAGCAAAGTAAATTCAAAGTACATAGAATAGAGGAAATAATAAAGACTCAAATAGAAGAAGTTTAAAATGAAATATAAGCTGCGCGTGGTGGCGCACGTTTATAATCCCAGTACTTGGGAGGCGGAGACTGGAGGATCCGGGTTCGCCGCCAGCTTCAGCTACTTAGTGAGGCCCTCTGCAACTTCGTGAGACCTGGTTTCAAAATAAAGGATAAAAAATAGGGCCGGGGGTGTAGCTCGGAGATAGAAAGCCCCTGGGTTCAATCCCCGGTACTGCAAAAAAAAAAAAAAAAAGAAATATAAAATGGAAAATTAGAGAAAATTGAAAGAAAAAAGAAAAATTTAAAAACTAAAATATCTTAGATCAATAAAATGAATACAGTTCTAGTCAGGTCAATCAGGAAAAAAGAAGACAGAAATGGTCAAGATCAGGAATAAAGAGGTGACATCACTGCAGATTCTATTGGTGTTAAAAGGACAGTAAGAAAATATGAGCAATATTATCCTAATAAATTTAGAAACTTATTTAAAATAGACAAATTTCTTTAATTGGTACAAAGTAGTCAGGCTTATAGAAGAAGAAACAAAAAAGCTGAATAGTACTATATCTATTAAAGCAATTGAAATGATAGCTAAAAACTTTCCCAAATAAAAAAATTTCAGAGGGGCACAGATAGCTTCACTGGTGAATTCTACCAGCTATTTAAGGAAATAATAACTTTATACACAAATTTTTCCAGAAAAGTGAATGGGAAGAATTTTTCCTACATTATTCTGGGAGACCATCATTAACTGATACCAGGACTGACAAGATATTATAAGAAAACAACATGCCAACATTTCTTATGAACATAGAGTCACAAATTCAAAAAAAATTGTAGCAAACTAAATCCATCAATATATAAAAAAGATGCATCATGACCTAAAGGGGTTTATCCCAGGAATGTAAATTTGGTTTAATATTTGAGAATCAAATCAATTAATGTCACTCACCATATTAAAATCCCCCCAAAAGATCATCTCAATAAATTCATAAAAAGCATTGTCAAAAACAAATTTCCATTCCTTATTCCAAACTCTCAACAAAACAGGAATAGAAAGAGATTTATTTAACTTAATAAAGAGCATCTGTGAAAAATACAGTTAATATCACATTTAAGGGGAAAGACTAAATCCTTTCTAAGACAGGAACAAGACAAAGATGTCAACCCACAGCACTTCTATTCAACATTTATTGTACTTAAGGTTTTAGTTTGTGCAAGAAAAAAAACCCAGACAGATTCAAAGGGAAGAAGTAAAACTGTATTTGCAGAAGACATAGTCATCTGTGTAGAAAATTCAGTTTAATCTGCAAAAACCTATTAGAACTAATAAATTAGTTTAGCAAGTTTTCAGGGTACAAAATCAATATACCAAAAACAGATTATACCTCTGTATACTAGCATCATAAATATCGAAGTTAGATACTGTTTTCAATAATATCTATAACTTACTAAATACTAAGGAAAAAATCTAGTAAGATATATGAAAGTAGTGCACACTGAAGACTGTAAAATATTGCTGAGAGAAATTAAATAATCTCTAATAATGGAAAGATAAACCCTATTAATAGTCAAAAGAAGTAAAATGAACCCAAATTGATTTTTAGATTCAATGCAATGTCAATTAAAATACCAATAGGTTTTTATCTAGAAATTGGCAAACATTCTAAAATTCATATGGAAATGCAAAGAACCTAGAATGACAAATCTGACGTGAAATATAAGACCAAGTTGAAAGACAAAAAATAGCTCATTTCAAGACTTAAAAAAGCTAGAGCAATCAAGAAAATGTGTAAGGTACAGAAAAGTAGATCAATAGAAAATAATAAAATCCCAAAATAGACATATATATATTCATAACATTTTACAAGGATGCAAAGGAAATCAAATGTTTAAAGGAGAGCATTTTCAATAAATTGTGCTTGAACAATTGGAAACCCACATGCAAAAAGAAAAAGAAAGAAAAGAAAAAGGAAAGAAAGAAAAATAAATTGGATTCCATCAAAACAAAATTCCTCCTCTTCAAAAGATACTGCTAGCCAGGCATGGTGGAGCACGCCTATAATCCCAGTACTTGGGAGGCTGAGACAGGAGGATCATAGGTTGCAGTACAGCCTCAGCAAGTGGTGAGACTCTCATCAACCTAGTGAGACCCTGTTTCAAAATAAAAAATAAAATAGGGCTGGGGGTGTAGCTCAGAGATAGAATGCCCCTGGGTTCAATTCCCAGTATCACAGGGAGGAGGAGGAGGAAAGAAGAAGGAGGAGGAGAAGAAGGAGGAGGAGGGGGAGGATCTGCTAAGAGAATGAAAAGGCAAGCCACAGATTGGGCAAAAATAATTGCAAAGTACATATCTTGTGCTTGTCCAGGTAAGCACGCTGGAGTTTTAGATTGGACTATGGGTCTAAAGTCCTTTTTAAAATAGTGCATTCCAGCCGGGCGTGGTGGCGCACGCTTGTAATCCCAGTACTTTGGGAGGCAGAGACCGGAGGATCGGGGTTCGCGGCCAGCCTCAGCTCGCGCATGTGCGCGCATGCGAGCATTCCCTCTCCTTCCCTCTCTCCCTGTCTCTCTCTCTCTCTCCCTGTCTCTCTCTCTCTCTCCCTGTCTCTCTCGCTCTTTCCCTGTCTCTCTCTCTCTCTCTACTTAGTGAGGCCTCCGCAACTTCATGAGACCCAGTTTCAAAAAAAAATAAAGTATAAAAAATAGGGCCGGGGGTGTAGCGTGGAGGTAGAACGCCCCTGTGTTCAATCCCCGGTACCGCAAAAAAAAATAAATAAATAAATAAATAAAATTAAATAAAAAATAAAAAAATAAAATAGTGCATTCCAAAGCCGGGCGTGGTGGTGCACCCTTGTAATCCCAGTACTTTGGGAGGCGGAGACAGGAGGATCTGGGTTTGCAGCCAGCTTCAGCTCTTTCGTTCTCTCTCCCTGTCTCTCTCGCTTTCTCTCTCTCTCTCTCTCTCTCTCTCTCTCTCTCTACCTAGTGAGGCCCTCCGCAACTTCGTGAGACCCGGTTTCAAAATAAAGCATAGAAAATAGGGCCGGGGGTGTAGCGCAGAGGTAGAATGCCCCTGGGTTCAATCCCCGGTACCGCAAAAAAAAAAAAAAATGTGCATTCCATTGCCTAGTTTTGTTCCCCAGGCCTACATTTCCTCCAACGACCTGATCGTCGGAGGTGGTTGATTGAGGGCAGTATTTAGGTGCCTGGAACTAATTCATGACCATCAGCCTCTCCCAAGATAAAAATCTATTGACATCCCATTTTGATGCAATTTACAGTGGCAAGAAGCCAGTTTATGGAAACCCCACATACCTACATGCCATTTAGAATTTTATTTCTGTGCTTTAGAAGTCAGAAGTGCTTACCTAGACACCTGTCATTTATTAGCTTTCTTTGTATCATAACTTGTTCTAGGTTAGAATAACATCAAAGATTCTATGAGCCAGATGTGGTATGCAGGCCTGTAATCCCAGTACTTGGGAAGCTGAAACAGGAGGATCACAGGTTCAAAACCAGCCTCAGCAACTTAGTGAGACTTTCAGCAAGCTAGTGCGACCCTGTTTCTAAATAAATAAATAAGTAAATAAATAAATAATAAGGCTGGGGATGTAGCTCAGAGGTAGAATGCCCCTGGGTTCAACCCATACCATTAAAAAAAAAGATTCTATGAACTGAGAACAAAAAGCAACTTGGCTTCTGACAATGGAGGAGTTTAAGGTCTGGACCTCTCCTCACCTCATAAATAAAATGTTTAGATAGTTTTAATTCAACAGATCTTCAAACAAGGATGCCTATCTCCCCATAAATGCAAATGTATATCGCACATACATATTTGCATATGTTTCTATGTAAACTTATCTATATAAGCACAAAGAACTATGATCATACTATATAATGTTTTGTTGTTGCTGTTGTTGTTGTTGTGTTGGTACTGCAGATTAAGCCCAGGGACATTCTACCTCTGAGCTACACTTCAGCCCTATTTTATTTTTTATTTGGAAATAGCGTCTTGCTAAGTTGCTGAGGGCCTCACTAAATTGCTGAGGCTGGTCAAGAACCTGCGATCCTCCTGTCTCGGCCTCCCAAGTACTAGGATTACAGGCATGCACTCCTAGCTAAAGTTAAGGATTCTAAACTTTACATTCTTCAAGAGCATCCTTCATTTTTTAGAATATTACTTCCTCCAGGATGTTTCCATGTACCCCAAGACTGGACTAATGGCTTCATCTATACACTCAGACTTTATGCATATTTTCTTCACACATGTACAATATTGTATTGAAATAACTTTCTCTATGTTTCTCTTACTCATCAAACTGTAAGCTCTTTGAGGTAAGGATTATGTGTTATTTGTCATTGAATTGGTCCCAACACAGAGCATATTCTCTGGCACGTAATAAATCCTTAGTGTGTGACTGTTGATATGAAAGATAATTTAAATTGATGAAGTTTTATAAAATTGTAATATTTTAATGACTTTCTGTTCTTAATTTAATTTAATTTTATGACTATAAAATCTAGATCCTATTATTATTTCCAGTTTATAGACAGAAAAAGAGACTCATAACTAAACAAGGAAAATGTCTAGCTGTAGGATAACTTTTTTTGGTAAGTTATGCAGAAGTACTTTAGTCCATCGTAATTCTGCATCATATTGAGGTTTGAGTGGTGGAAGCACATGCACACAGCACTCAGTGTGTTTCCCTCCAGATCCCACCCTGCACCCTCTTCTTCCCCATACATGTTATTGAGATTGGTGTTGATAATTTTGTTTATATAAATAGAACTATTTGAACGGTTTCCTTCATCAAGTCTTAAAAAACTACCCTTTTAAGAGAAGTTTCAGATGCTAGTAGTGAAATGAATCCAGTGTGACTGCCTGGCCTATCCACAAACCTCTCTTCTCAGGAAAACTGCCTTTTTGACCACAGTGGCTGTAGCCAGCCTTTTATATATCAAATGCTTTTCTTTCTTTTGTGTGACCCTAATGCTCTGGAATCAAGTGATAAACCCAGAGGTCAATATCTTACCTGGAATCAAACATCTAGGTTAATCATGGTGCACAGTGTGCCCATATGTTTACTGACTGCTCAATGGATGCCCAGTCATATCTTTATTCTTAGGGAATTCAATGCAAATGTGCAGTATTGTTATCTCAACCTCTTATTTGAGTTCTAGCCCTTCTCTCCTTGAAGTTACCCCACTTCCCACTAGAAGCAGAATCAATGATTTAAGAAAATGGTCACCAAATTTGAGACTGAGGTTTCTAAGGTCAGCAATTTAGCAAGACCTTGTTTCCAAATAAAAATAAAATAGGGCTGGGGGTGTCCACAGTACCACATGCACACACACACAAAAAAAAAAAGAAGGAGGAGGAAGAGGACAAGGAGGAGAAGGAGGCCAGGTTCGGTGACCCACACCTGTAATCCCAGTACTTGGGAGACTGAGACCAGAGGATCTGGGTTCGTGGCCAGCCTCAGCTACTTAGTGAGGCCCTCCGCAACTTCGTGAGACCGACCCAGTTTCAAAATAAAGGATTAAAAATAGGGTCGGGGGTGTAGCTCAGAGATAGAATGCCCCTGGGTTCAATCCCTGGTACCGCAAAAAAAAAAAAAAAAAGAAAGTAAAAAATAAAATAGGATAAAATAGGGCTGGGGATGAATCTTGTATCTTGGAGGTAGAATGCCCCTAGATTGAACCCCCAGTACCAAAAAAGAAAAAAAGGAAGAGGGTGGCGAGGAATGGAGAGAAAAGTGGAGGCGACTCTAGCCCTGCTTCCCTTGAGAATAGGTCCCTCACTGGGCTTGGCTTGAGGTCAAATCAAGGCTCAAGAATCTTGGACACTTGTTAGCTCCTCAGAACTTGGGGACTCATGCTTCTTGTATGTGGATGGGGCATGCTATGAAGGAACTGAAAAGTAGGGGCAATGGTAGATCCATTGTCGTGTCACAGAAGCCTTTTAACCTGACATTGTTGCAGGGATGGTAGACGACAGAAGAAGGATAAATGAGTCCCTGTAATGTGAGAGCACGTAAACCCACATTTCATTGGTTAAAGCTAGTCACATGATCACATATAACTTCAAACAGGCCCAGAGGGCATCCTATCAGGTGCGTGGGAGTATAACCAGAAATATTTTCTGGGCAGCACTAGTGCTGATTGGAGAACAAAGGGGACAGCTAGATGAAATAGGTTATTGGTGCTTTTGAAGCAATATACTTCTTTACAAGTGTGGACCATTTATACTGTGGCTTAGAGATGTCAGTCATTAATTTTCTTGAAGCAGTACTTGTATTAGGATGATATTTGCAAGGAAATTTATGACTAATCCTTGTTGGATAACATATCACTCCAAGAGGGTCAAGGAACCTTTGTGGAGAAACTTTGATGGTATGGTAATGGTCTATTTTCCTAGTACAGAGATGTGAATGATAGATTTTTAAGTTAATGCTTGATGATCTTTAGGTTTCAAAACATCAGTGCAGTAGCTACAATAATGAGCATTGGTCAAAAAGAAACCCAAAATGAAAAGGGATATGATTAAATAAACTTTTTCCCTCTCTAACAAATCTAACATTCATTTAGCACTTTATAAATTACATCTTGAAGAATTGTCAGGTCACTCTAGATTCAAGAAGATAATTTATAGAAGTCTCATATATTTTGATGTTCTGAAAAGTGCTTCTTTTTTTGGTACTGGGGATTGAACTCAGGGGCATTCTACCTCCAAGGTACACCCCCAGCCCTATTTTTTATTCATTATTTTGAAACACGGTCTCACTAGGTTTCGGAGGGCCTCACTAAGTAGCTGAGGCTGGTCACGAACCTGCAATTCTCCTGTCTCAGCCTCTCAAGTACTGGGATTACAAGTGTGCACCACCACACCCAGCTTGAAAAATGCTTCTATTATGTGAAGATCTATAGAGGTTATTGTAAGATCATATGTAGCAATAGAGGAAAACTAGTTCTCAGACATATTTTGAAGTAATACAATAAAATGGAAGTTCAGTAATGATGATAAGAATTCCAATGTGGGGAGAAAAATTGACTTTTTGTCCTTTCTACTGTTTGAAAAATATAATAGTGTTTGAAACATATAATATTGTTTGAAGCAGTTAATGAATAAAGATCTGAATTTACATGTTCCTATCTCTAAAATGAGCTCATCATCATTAAAATAAATTATGATTTAAGTATCAAAGATTCAAGCTTTTCCATCTCACATCCTTAGCAGGCCTTTCTTATTTTCAGGGCTCTTTACTGAGGGTGCCAGATGTTGTCTGGATGTGTAAGCCACCCTGGCATTATAATGTTTTATAGTAAAAAATTCTTGGCACGACCTCAGTCCTTTCTTGTGCAGGAGAGCTGTGAGGAGAAAATAACAGAAGTGAGTTTCCACAGTGTGTAACTCTTAAAGATTTTCTGCTTAATGATTTTTATACAAATTTCCCCCTCCCACCCCATTCTTATAGAGATTACTAAAAAAAAGTCTTTAAAAAACTTTAATCCTTGTAACAGGCCACAAGAATATAATAGTTAAGTATTTCAAAGCTCTTCCATTAATGCAGGAAACTATTAGAGTGCTTTGAACATTCACCACTTAGTTTCCTAATTATTTCGGTTTGAAATTTTAACTGAGATTTACTTCTGCTTTGAAAGTTCACACAAATGTTAAAGAACATGAGTTGCCTCAAGATTTATGAAGCCAGTGTTGGTGTTGGATATTTTTATATGCTGTACAAGAACTTTCCAAGTTGATGATAATTTAGCAAATAGATTTCTTTCCTATTTTTTTTTTTGTGGTACTGGGGATTGAACTCAGGGGCATTCTACCTCTGAGCTACACCCCCAGCCCTATTTTATTTTTATTTTGAAACAGGGTCTTCTAGATTGATGATAGTTTCACGACCTGCTGAGGCTGTCCTCGAACCTGTGATCCTCCTGTCTCAGCCTCCCAAGTACTGGGGTTGCAGGTGTGTGCCACCACACCTGGCAGCAAATAGATATTTCTGTTTGTCTGTTTACACTTTAAAAGTTATTCAAATAGGTCTTAAAGGAATCTTGTCTAGGATGATGAATAAAGATCTAGGATGATGATAATTTTTTTTTGTGTGTGTGGTACTGGGGATTGAACCCGGGGGCATTGTACCTCCAAGCTACACCCCTAGCCCTATTTTATTTTTATTTTGAAACAGGGTCATACTAGGTTGATGAGAGTCTCACTGTTTGCTGAGGCTGTCCTTGAACCAGTGATCCTCCTGTCTCAGCCTCCCAAGTACTGGGATTAGAGGTGTGCACCACCATACCCAGCTGATGATTTTTTTTTTTGGAAATTTTCAAAGTTGAGAGAATGAACACCTGTGTAATATCAATTAGGTGCATCAATTGTTATGTTTATTTTCACTTTTACTTCATGTATGTATATTAGGGCTTGCTTGTTTATTTGCAGAATTACTTGAAGAGAAGTTATGAGTAGCATACAACTGCATTCCTAAGTATTTTCAAGCATCCCTCAAGAACTGGGACACTCTCTGTAATGCCACATTGTGCCTGAAATTTCAATATTGATGCAATAATATCATATAATGTAAAGTCAGTATCTGAATTCCCTCAATTGTGTCAATAACAAAAAAAAAGGATTCAATCAAGGGGCACATATTTTTATTTTTAGTTGTCTTATCTTATGAATCTTTTTCTTTTTCTTTTTTGTGGCACTGGAGATTGAACGCAGGGCATTCTACCTCTGAGCTATACCTCCAGTCACTAAGTTGCTGAGGCTGGTCTTGAACCTTCAATTCTCCTGTCTCGGCCTCCCAAGTACTAGGATTACAGGTGCACGCCACCACATCCAATCCATGAACCTTTCTTAAGGCAGCTGAGGTAGTCATCAGGTCTTTGTTTTTCACTGGAAATTGAACCCAGGGCCTTGACCATACTAGGCAAGAGTTCTACCACTAAGCCATACCTCAGCCCTTTTTATTTTATTTTGAGACAGGGTCTTGCTAAATTGCCTAGGCTGGCCTTGGATTTTATATCCTCTTTCCTCAACCTCTGGAGTCACTAGGATTCCAGGCATACACCACCATGTCTGGTTGCTATTGACATTTTTAAGGAATGTCCTTCAGTCTGATAGGGTAATGATCTTTTCACACCAAACAGTGCCAATTATTTAGGTATCTTCTCTGGAAAAGTAAAGCCTTTGATGACCACCTTATGACCACCTGTGCATTATGGATGTTGCTGGTCATCTACACGGGAATTAGGTGAGAGTTATTTTCTGGAGAATTTTGAGAACCTGGCTGGGTGGATGAAGGGCAGAGTCACTGGGGAGGATTCTCGGTATTTTTTTTTTTTTTGGCTACTTTCATAGTCAGTCAATCCAACAGGGTACTGTCATAGGACTCTTCCTATGATCACATTTTTTGTACACTTTTCCTTCTACCTAAGAATTTGGTAGGTATGAAATAGTGGTGAAGGGCTCTGCAGCCACACTGCTCTAGGTTTGAATCCCAGCCCTACCTTGTATTATCTGCATCAAATATTAACCTTCTTAACCTTGATAATAACTTTGGGCAAGTTTCTTAATCTCTTCAAACATGTTCTTTTATCTGCAAATACCACAGGATTATTGTGATGGTTGAATGAAACAACATATATAAAGAGACATAGTAAACAACTGATAAATTATTATAAATGATAAGTCACTAATAATGAATAAATAATAGACAATAATAAATATTATACAGGATTCTTATCATGTCTAGTCTGAAATCCTATTCTTCAGCCCAATCAGCCTTCCTTCCTTCCTTTTTTGTTTTCTGGTACTGGAGTTTGAAGCCAGGAACATTCTACCTCTAGCAACACCCCAGCCCTTTTTAATTTTTATTTTGAAACAGGGTCTTGCTAAGTTGCTGAGGCTGGCCTTGAACCTGTGATCCTCCTGCTTCAGCCTCCCAAGAACTGGGATTACAGGTGTGCACCATCGTGCCTGGCTTCAGCCTGATCTTCAGTGAGCTTCCCAGAGCTGTTTGGCCTCTGCCCCTCTGTATGTCTCCTACTATTTCCATCTCGTCTTTTTTGTTTTTTCTTTTCACTATATATGACACTTAATAAGAGCTCTGTACATGTTAAATTAGTGAGTGATTGAATATATTAAATTTTCACCCTCACTTCTTTGCTCTTATTGCTTAAAATGGTCTTTTTGTCCTCTAAGAAATTATTAACAGATCCTGATTAAATAATGGGTAGTGTTTGGCAGGTACTTTAGGGAATGACAAGGTTCCTCAGATGAAAATTCTTCCCTTGCTACTCAAAATGAGATTATAATCTGGTGATAGACTATATTCCCAAATAATAATAATAATAATAATAATAATAATAAAGCCGGGTGTGGTGGCGCACGCTTGTAATCTCAGTACTTGGGAGGCTGAGACCGGGGGATCCAGGTTCGCGGCCAGCCTCAGCTAATTAGTGAGGCATCCGCAACTTCGTGAGACCCGGTTTCAAAATAAAGGATAAAAAAAATAGGGCCGGGGGTGTAGCTCAGAGGTAGAATGTCCCTGGGTTCAATCCCTGGTACTGCAAAAAAAAATAATAATAATAATAATGCAACAGTAAAGTGATATGCTATAAGAGAGACACAGAGCAAGTTCTGAGAAATTTAAGGAGAATATTGTTTTGTGATGGTGGTGGTCATTGAGATTTTATGCTCTAAACAGGGGTGTGGAATCAGATCAGACACTGGGCAGGGGTGGTCCGGAAGGAAGCTGGGAGTGAATCATTGACATGCTAAGCAGAAAAATCACCAGGGTGAGTAAAAGCTCAGAGAAGGAGAGCACAAGTGTCTTAATTTAGAAAGAGTTATGAAGGGGAGCCTGGAACATGCAGGTAAAGAGGAGACTGGAGCCTGCATTACTTGGCCCCACCTACTGACTCTAACATGGACCTGTCCAGAAAAGGAGGGAAGGGGGAGGAGAGGAGAGAGGGAGGAAGAAAAGAAGAAAGGGAGGGAGGGAGAGCTAATTAGTTAACTAACCTGGTCAATGTGAATAACTTTCCCCTTTCAAACCAAATCTGTGGATTAATGTTTGCTCCCATTCTTTCAACCCATTTGCTATGCTTTCTTGTAGCTCTTCAAAGCACCGTGCTTAATGTGAAAATATTAGCAAAAACCTCATAAACCAATGAATTAAACTGTTTTCCTGCTTGAATTCCTAATAGAATGCTTAGTTGTAAACACATATATACATGCACTATACATGTCTTTTGGGTCTTTTAGAATATACAAGTTACCCCTCTAGTATCTGTTCTTATCATAAGCTAGATAACTATGCCTGAAGAAGAGAACATTAATCATACGTTTAGTGCCTGATTTTTTTCAAACAGCTCAATTCTAGTTTGGAAAATAATAAAGTAAAAAACACAAGGTGGATACAGTAACTTCAAGGCATACTAAGCATAAAGGTATTGAAGAGATAAGCAAAAAAAGGATTGTTATGGGTTAAGCCTAAAAATCGCACACATAGGCTAATTCTTTTTATTCATTTGTATTTTTATCGCCACATTATAATTATAGATAATAGTGAGATTTTTTGTTACATATGTGTATATACACATAACATAATTTAGTCAATTTTATTTCCCGGTACCTCCCATTTTCCTCCTCTCCTCCCTCCCCGTGGCCCTCTTCCTCTACTCTTCTGGTCTGCTTTCTAATTCTATTTTTGTGAGATCCCCACCTTGTTTTCCCCTTTTATTCTCTTTAGCTTCCACATATGACAGAACACATACAACTGTTCACTTTCTGAATGGGTGCTTTCTTTGCTTAACATGAGTGCTCTCAAGTTCCATGCATTTTCCCACAAATGACATAGTATCATTCTTTGTTTCGGCTGAATAAAACTCCATTGTGTATATACATACCACATTTTCTTTTCCTATTCATCTGTTGATGGACACCTGGGTTGGTTCCATAATTTGACTATTGTGAATTACACTTTTGTAAACATGGGCATGCCTATATCGTATAGTATGCTGACTTTAATTTGATGCTATCTCACTTATTAATTCTTGGTAGTATTCCCTGAGATGTATGAGCCCTATTGAGGAAGTTGTTGCCTGTGCCTATATATTGGAGTGTTACTCTATGTTTTCCTCTAGCAGTTGCAAAAGTTTGGGTCTAATTCCTAGGTCTTTGACCCCATTTCGTTTGACTTTTGTCAAACAAAGGGTGAGAGATTGTGATCTATTTTTATTTTATATATGAATATCCACTTTCCCCAGCACCATTTGTTTAAAAGGCTATCTTATTTTCCAATATATATTTTGGTGCCTTTGTCAAAGATAAGATGACTATATCTAAGATGACTATATCTGTGTGGGCTTGTTTCTTTGTCTTCTGTTCTGTTTCATTGTTCTAAATGTCTGTTTTTATGCCAGTACCATGCTGTTTTTATTACTTAAGCTCCAGCTCTGTAGTGCAATTTAAGATCGGGTATTGTGATGCTTTCATCACTGTCTTATTTTTCCCCCCTCAGAATTGCTATGGATATTCTGGGTCTTTTATTCTTCCATATCAATTTTAGGACTCTTTCCCTCCCTCCCTCCTTTCCTCCCTCCCTCCTCACTCCCTCTCTCATTGTACTGAGGATTGAACCCAGGGGCATTATACATCAGAACTATACCCCCAGCTCTTTTTATTTTGAAATAGGGCCTCACTAAGTTGCTTGAGGGTCTCACTAAGTTTCTGAGGTTGACCAGTTGGTATCTTGATGGAGATTGCATTAAATCTGTACATTGCTTTTTGTAATATGGACATTTTCAGAATATTGCCTATCTATGGATGTGGGAGGTCTTTCCATCTTGTAGTATCCACTTTAATTTCTTTCTTCAGTGTTCTAAAATTTTCATTGTAGAGGCTTTTTACTTCCTTGATTAGATTTATTCCCAAGTATTTTATTATTTTCTGAGGCTATCATTAATGGAATGTTTTCCCAATTTGTTTTTTAGTGGACTCATGATTGGTGTATAGGAAAAGTATTGATTTTTGAATGTTGGTTTTGTATATAAGTACTCTGGTAGAGTTTTTTGGGTCCTCTAATTATAGGATTATATCCTCTGTAAATAGTGATAATTTGACTTTTTCCTTTCCTATTTGTATTCCTTCTTTTTACTAATTGCTCTGACTAAAATTTCAATTACTGTATTGAATAGGGATGGTGTTTTGTTTTTGATTTTAGAGGAAACGCTTTCAGTGTTTTCCCATTCAGTATGATGTTGACTTTGGGATTGTCATATATAGCTTTTATAATGTTGAGTAAGTTCCTTCCATCCCTATTTTCTTCAGTATTTTTTATGGTGAATGGGTATTGAATTTTTGTTTTTCAATTTTTTTAATGGTGCATTGTAATCGTACATCGTGATGAAGTTCAGGGTGATAGAGGCATACATGCACACAGCACTCCTTGAGCCCTCCTCCAGTTCCCACCCCACTCCCTTTCCTTCCCCAACTTCCCATACATGACACTATGATTGGCATTGATGAATTTGTGTACATCATGCCCATTGAAGTGTTTCCCTCTTCAAGTCTTCCTTCCCCCTCCTGCCTTCCTCAGTTAGGTCCCCTCACTCACTCCATTAAAGTTTCTCCTTCTTTGTCTGGGGCCCTTCCTGTGTCCCAATTTCTCCATAGCTTCCACATATGAGGGAAAACATCTGACTTTTCACTTTTTGTGACTGACTAATCTCACTTAGAATAATATTTGCCAGTTCCATCTATTTCCCTGCAAATGATATAATTTTGTTCTTCTTTATGGCTGAGTAGAATTCCATTGTGTGCATATCCCATAATTATATAATCCCTTCATCTGTTGCTGGACATATCAGCTGGTTCCATAGTTTGGAAATTATGAATTGTACTGCTATAAACATAGATATGCATGAATTTTTATGGTAGTCTAGTTTCAGTTCCTTTGGGTAGATACCCAGGAGTGGTATAGCTGGGTCATATGGTAGGTTCCTTTCCATTCTTCTGGGAACCCTCCACACTGTTTTCCATAGTGATTGCAGTAATTTACCATCCCACCAACAATGTAACAGAGTTCCTACTTATCTACAATCCTCACCAGCATTTAATGATTGTTTTTGTTTTTGACGATTGTGTTTTTAATGATTGCCATTCTAATTGGGGCACATGAGCACATTCCATACCCAAGTCATAACAGCTACCACTTATTGAGTGCCTACATTGTACTAGGAATTGTGCACATATTTTTACTTTTTACAGTGACCCCTTAATGCATATATTGCTGTCCCCATTTTTCAGATGAGTAAACAGAAGTAGATAGCAATAACTTACTCAGGGTTATATAACTAGAAAATAACTAAGCAGTGATTTCAAGTTGGTCTGCCAGGAATCAAGGCCTGTATTTATCCCTGCAAATTACACCATGCTGTGAGATCTTTTATCCCCAGGACTTCCTACACTGAGGTTTCTGGTATCCCAAGCTCAGCTATACCAAGTCATCTGAATTGCAAAGGTCTTAGCACAGTGCATGTCTTGAACCTTCAGATTTCTGTTCTTTGTTATTTTGCAAGAATTGTCACCCTGAGCCCAAAATGATTTTATTTCCGGATTTCAGATGTTTTACAATCTGTTTTGTGACTTGCCAAGACATGGAGGCTGAGAGACATTTTGGAACTATCTGGAGCTGTGTGTCCACTTTTAAAGGTTGAGATACATAAAAGAGATCATTTCTTTTCTCCTCTGAGAAAAGAATTTTCCTAAAGGAGAAAACAGTAGTAATGTCATATCTAGGAAGAAAAAAGAGATTCTGAAAATAGTCTAGTGACTGTTATTTGAATAGCTGTTGGTATGAATCACTAGCTACTTTATTATTCACTGATATCACTCATCAACTCAGGCACTGGACCTATGTCTGGATCTCTACACCCATCATGCTAACAACCAATCAGCTTTTCTCCTCTGTCAAAATTGTGGATACTCTGAACCATGGAAACCAAGTTCAGGGAAACTCACTGTTGGTCTTTGTCTTAATGAATAACAAACTGCTTTGAAACCAATTTATAAAAAAAAAACATTGCAAATAACTGCACCAAATGCCTCATAATATTTTTATTTTTTAAAAAACTGACGTTTTGTTTTCTCACAGATAGGAAAGTTTTTGCAGAGAATTCTTGGGAAATATTTTTCGATATTTTAAAAAACAGTATATGTTTTTCCCTTTATTTTCTTTCCAATTAAAAACAGAATACATGCTTGTGATGAAATCATTTGATATATGAAAGAAAATAAAAATGATATGCTCTTATTGGGCAAATATAACTGGCAATAAGTTTTTTTTTCCTCTTTCTTTTTTTTTTTTGTACTAGGGATTGAACCCTGGGGCATTCTACTTCTGAGCTACATTACCAGCCCTATTGTATTTTATTTGAAAACAGGGTCTCACTAGGTTGATGAGAGCCTTGCTAAGTAGCTGAGGCTGGCTGCGTACCTGCGATCCTCCTGTCTCAGCTGCCCAAATTCTGGAATTACAAGCATGTGCTACCATACCTGCTGGTATTAACTTTTGGTGTATTTTTACTATCTAATCCTTTTTGGTACTCTTATTTACCACTAATTTCTTGTATATGTAGTTAATATACAGTAAATAAATGTATGCATATAAATGTATATAAAGGTTGGTTTTCATATAGTTTTACACACATATTTCTATAGTTGTTAGAACAAATAAAAATGAAAAATAAGAGTCTTAAATCTCCCTGTGAAAAATAAGAGATTTCTCCCCACTACTTTTTCTTAGTCATTTGTGTTATAAAACTTGTAATGGTAAGTGCTTTCTCCTGTCTTTGAAATGTACATAAACCCTTTTGAATACTAGATAGAGTCATTGTCAGCTTTATGATAAAGGAACATCTTTCTCAAAGACCTGGGAGTCATCTCTGTGGATGTAGACATCAGGGAGATAGCATCTCTGTCTCTCGCATGTAAGAGCCTAACTTTGATGGGTGCCTTGTTCCAAGTTGCAAAACCACCTCCTTTCAGAAAGATATGAGAAGTTTGTCTTTCCTTAAGATAAAGCCAATTAGCTAACACAGATGGTCACTTTAATTACCGGGTAAATATAGGATGAATTATGTGTGACAGATGATTCTGTTAAATCTTCTTATTGAGGTCCTTTTTTCTTTTCTTAGAAAATGTGCACAAAGGGTTTTGTCTGCTTGGTGATATTTTGTTGTCTTCATTATCTCTTAGCAGATTGCCTATGATGCACATCACATTCTGGTTTAATGCTTATTCAATAGTAAATATTAAATAATAATAACAACAATAAAGTGTCTTTTCTCCACTACATTGGTGGAGAGAATTTCTGGGCTGAGAGAAAATTAAGTTTTTAATTATATTTCCCCAATATTACATATTTACATACATGTGGTATCTATCTATCTGTATACACATCAGACATAATAACAGGATATTCTCAAGTCTTAGACGAAAGATAATCTGAACAGAGGCTTTTCTACATTTCATATTAATATTTCCTAATTAATAAATGCTCAGATTATTTAATCCTGGTTTTAAAGATGTACAAAATAATTATTTGCATTCCTTGACATAAAAAATAATACTGTTATTCATACATTTCTTATTTTGTAAAAGGACTACCAGTATCTTGATTGGCCTGACAATAATGTTTCTGAGAAGTGCATGATAATTCAAAACAACTTAAATACTAATTAATTTTTCCATGCAAAATGAAGAAAATTAGGAGATTTTCCCCACTATATTAAAAACCTCTAACACCTTTGTGTGTGTGTGTGTGTGTGTGTGTGTGTGTGTGTGTGTGTGCCATATTGTATTACTATAACAAGCATTTATATTACTTATGGCAAAAAACAAATATATAAAAAGGTTATGAAATAAAAAAGTCACAGAAAATGTCTAATTGAGTAAAAATGTCATTAGCATCTAGCTATCTTATTTTCCTTATACAAAATACTGCAGTCAAGGTCATTGTCATGCTTGCTGATGTTTTGGGCTCAATGTTATTTAATTTTGGTGGCCTTGTCGCATTTTTCAGATTTATTTTTAACTGGGATGGAAAATGACCAATCTCAGTGATTTTTTTTCTTTAGACAGGACTGATAATTTCTGTTTTTAACTATAATGCTAATACCCTTTATAAGTTCTACCTTTGGGCCGGGCGTGGTGGCGCACGCTTGTAATCCCAGTACTTTGGGAGGCGGAGACCGGAGGATCTGGGTTCGCGGCCATCCTCAGCTCTTGCTCTCTCTCTCCCTGTCTCTCTCTCTCTTTCTCTCTCTCTCTCTCTC
>PVJS01040320.1:0-18498 GCA_004027185.1 Glis glis
AAAAAAAAAAAAAAAAAATAACAGCATTTGCAAGAAAATGGAAAGATCTGGAGAACATTATGTTAAGTGAGATTAGCCAATCACAAAAAATGAAGGGTCATATGTTTTCATTAATATGCGCAACTTAGGGAGTAGTGGGGACACAAAAGGGACTCCAATGACAATGGAGAACCCTTAGAGGTACAAGGGAAGGGGTATAAGGGAAGGGGAAGGGTAAGAAAGTAGTGAATCTATGGAATTACTGTCATAAACACTGTGTATATATGAGATTATACCAACATCATTCTCAGTGCTACATGTGGGGGGAGGCGGGGGGGGGAGGGACACCGAGAGCCATGTGCATGTATGTTGATGCCAGGCTGATGCTCATTGTGATGTGAGACTGCAATGGACCAATAAAAACATAAAAAATTAAAAAAATGAGTGAAGTTCTTGACGAAAGTTGCAGAAATGAATTTAAGGATATGTCAGAGTTACAGGAAGATTTAGCTGGGAAAGCAGAGACACATTCAAGGGAGAATGTGGGCCATCTCAAGAGTGAGATATGTGCTTTTGGGGTAAAACAAAGAATATACCTTTAAGGGAAAGTGCAGGTCATCTTGAGAGTGAGAGGTACTTTTGGGGTTCTCAGGCTCTTCTTTTAATGGGAGCTTGGTGAGGGGTGGGCATGAGAAGGTATGTGGAGTGGCATTGGTCTGGGGACCGCAAGGTGATTGATTCAGGGGCTCTGGCAATTCTCAGAGTGCTTAGGCTGACATGGTCTCCATTATCTGATCATTAGATAATGGGGAATTACCCTACATTGTAGGTTTGTTAAAACATCATATCTCTCTTTGCTTAATTACATAGGCAAATTAACACTGTACAAGGTAATTTTCATAAGTGAATTTATACTAACTCTAAGATTTGTAGCTTTCCCAGAAACTTGGAAGACAGAAACTTGGGAGACAGAGCTGACTTGGGAAGTGAAAGTATGAGAAATATAATACAAGGTTTTCAGATTAATGCTGTATTTTCCTTTCCTTCCTTTTGTCTCCTTTCTACTTATGTTTTTATTATTTAATCCTACTCCATTTTCTGTAAATTTCAAACTATTCTAAAATAAAAATTCATTTAAATATAAAAAGCAGTGACATGTCTGGACTAGATTTACTATCTTTTTATTATTTTATGACTTTAATATCTGAGTGTTAAAGTCTTGCTTATTTGTGAGTTTGAGCCAGAAGAAATATGTTTGATGTCACATTGTTCATTATAGAGAATACAGAGGAACAATACTGTGTCCCCTCCTGCCTTTAGGAGTCTTCTTTGCAACATCACTAAATTATCAATAAATCTTGATCAAGTGATAAAAAACTGATCATGATTTTTCCCCAATATATAGGTAGAAATATAATGGGGCTTTAGAGTGTGCTTTTGTTAAAAGACATTGACTCTTTACTTGGATTTGCAGATATCCAACAGGCAACTAAAAGCAGGATAAAAGCTAGGCATCTCTGCCTTAATTTTGTATCTGTCTCCTTCATTACCCGAAAACTTTGCGTCAGATTGCTCCTCACCACTTTAAGTAGGCATGCCACTCACTTGAGGAACATTCATCTGAAGCTGGTAATTATCCCCTTCAAGGCTGAAGACACCAAAATAAGACTAATTAAGTTGTTTTCCAAGACTTGCAGGGACATCAGCCAGGTTTTACAATGTCCTATCCCAGAACCCAAGAGGAACACCTAGAAGTCTCCAGTCATTGCCCTAAACCTGCCAGGAATAGTGAGTCTTGTGGGCAAATTCTCCCATGATGACAATTCCCCCTAACAGGGAGAATGACCCCATGATGGGAAACACATTTACCCCTCAAGTGATAAGACTTCTCCAGATACACCTTGAAGAAACAGAACTGAGATAATGGTCACCCAGACCACAGTTTGACCAAATCTACTTAATTATCCATACTTCTTGCCCCTGCCCCAATTCTTTCTATATGTAAACCTGAAGCTAATGTCAGCACCCCAAAGACAGTGTTGAGAACACTTGACCTCACACCTTGTCTCCTCAATATAGCTATATTGAGTAAATTCCTTTCCTGCCTTTCACCATTACTTCATTACTTTTTTTCCATTTGATCTTTGGTCTGAGTGGCTGGATCTGATTTATTGAAGCCCCCAGAGTCAGGCCTCTAGTCTATGATTCCAGTAACATAAACAAGTTCTCATTCAGCAATGAGAAGTGATCTTATAAAAAAAAGTACATTCTTTTAATTCTTAAGAACCCCACTTCAACAAACAAGTTCAAAGTTTTTGAGTGATTAATGCATATATTCATGTTATACATCTATTAAATTTTTCCATTGTAATATTTTCTTACCAATATTCTATATAATCACTATAACTAATTCTCAGTGTCAAAAGGTGAGCAAAGCAGGGCATGGTGGCAAGGGCCATAGTCCCAGCTACTCAGGAGGCTGAAGCCGGAGGATCACCTAAGCCCAGGAGTTCAAGACCAGTCTGGGCTACATAGCAAGACCCCATCTCAAACAAACAAGTTGGGTGTGGTAACACACATCTATAATCCCAGAGACTTGGGAGACTGAGGCAAGAGGATTGCAAGTTTGAGGTCAGGCTGGGCAACTTATCAAGACCCTGTCTCAAAATAAAAAATAAGGGCTGGTGATATAGCTCAGTGGTAAAGCACACATGGTTTCAATCCCTAGTACCCATTCTCCTCCCCCCTAAAGTAAGCAAATTCATTCATAGTCCCTGCTTCACTTCAAAACATAAGTAGATCAGCCCAGGAAGCATTAGCTTATAAGGTGTAAACTTTCTGTAAGTCCTAGTATTCCTAGTATCAGGGTTACTTTAAAGGTTAAATTAGGCCAAGGTCTGTCATAGTAGGAATGGATCTGCCTGTTTCCCTTATTGGCAGAAATCCAAGGCAAGGGAAGGACTTGGAGACAGGCTTCTCAGACACCTTCAAGCATACCCATTGACCAAATTAAAGGTGGCATAATATTTAGGGTTTGGGATGTAGCTTAGTTGTAGGGCACTTGCCAAGCATACACAAGGCCTTGGGTTTAATCCCTACTCCCACAAAAAAAACCTACAAAAGTGGTATAATGGTATTCTCCCTTTCCATTCCTACCTGATTACAAATAGAGGATTTTAGAGATAACATATTAGAAGGTACAGCTTTGACCTTGACCACATTTCAGTATTTATGATTTTTTTATGGTGGCTTTGATTTGAGACACTCCATTTTGCTGCCACTTATTCTTGTCTCAATATCCACATGGATCTCAAATTTCTCTACTACAGGGCTTGATTAGCCAAACCCTGTCTTTTCCCCAGAACTGTTGCATCGAGGATCTCTTAGGGGCCTTGGGAGATACTATCTATTTAAATGTGAGGATATTTTTGAAATAGTCACTGCACAGTTGCAAACGGCAGAATCTCAGAGCAGCAGCTGAATTTGCCAGTCATTTTAGAGAGATTGAAATGTACTGCCCAGTGAAGCAGGATACTTTTTTAAACTAAGAGATGGGAGAAAAAAAAAACCAGAAGCATGAAAAGGGAAGCACTTCCCAGTGGATTTTGAAAGAAATATAATGATAGAAAGATAAAAAGAATATTTAAGGCACATATTCATTTATATTTTACCATTACCTTTGTGAGATCCTCTATAATCAAATTTTTGTTTGCCCGTAGTTAATACTTTCCCTTAGTAAATTGTTAAAGCATACTACACTGGGTCAGAATTGGTGACAAATGGAAGAAGACTAGCTGTAATTTACCTTCATATTATCCCTATGTTTTTATTTGCTTTCATGAAAGTTCTATATATCTTCATTAAATGGTAGCAAATGGTCCAAAATATTCAAGAGAATAAACTTTGTGTAAGAATTTGAAAAGGATTTTGAAAGCCCTATTACCAATCTTAATTTCAGTTTGCTGTTTGAATTTTTAAACTTTATTTTATTTGCACTGCCAATGTGTTGTCCTGTAGTCCAAATTGTTGTAAGTACTAAATCATAATAAAATTATATCAATTTGACAGAACTCCTAAAGTCAGCCCTTTTAATAATTAATATTCACCTTGTCCTGAGGTGTTTATTTCCATGTGTGTGTGTGTTAGGATACAGTACTCATGTGGTTATGTCTTTGCTCCTTTTGATTTTCTAGGGCTTTATGCTGTAATGTTTGGGGTGGTAATAGCCCAAAAAAATTTGTTTCAACAGATACTGTTTTCATGGACATTATTGTCATCCCCTTTCCTGTCTGAAGGGCCAACCTGCATGATGTCATCATTTGGACCTTGTATTAGTCAAAGAAAGGGTTAAGGCAAGAATTGGAACTTTAATTGGGACTTTTTTCTTGATTTGGAATAATAGAGGTTGGGAGGAAGTATGCTTAGTGGTCTCCCACCTCTTCATTTTATTGTTGGTACAATTCAGGCTCAAAAGAACAAATGACTTGTCCAAGCCCATCAGATGCACCTGACCCAGGTTTTCTTAGAGCATGTCTGTGTGTGTTTGTGCTTTGATTAATTGTGCTGGAGCCATCCCTATGCTCTTCCCTGCCATTCAGGCCCAATACACGGTACCATTATTGAAGGTTCCTATGAATGATAAGTTTCTGTGGAAGGATATACCTCCCTATGGAGTCTTTTTATTTAACAGAGTAAAAAAGTTCCATTTAATATTAGGAAGCTCAAGTTCACTTAAATTTAGGTATATCCTGTATCTAGACTGAACACATGCAAAAGCCATCCTATTATTTCTGTCTCTGGGTTCACCTACACAACTTCTCCCATGGGGCTGCTCTAACCTTTGGCAAAATCATTTCATCCTCAAGTCTTCAAGGTCGTGCAAGCCATACCCTTGTTTTATTAAAGTTCTATCCTCATTTTGGTTGTATCTTATACACATCTCTGCTGTTATCTGAAAGGCTGGGGATGTAGCTCAGACCATTTTCCTGGCATGCCTGAGGACTAGGGTGCAATCCCCAGAACCCAGCACTACAAAAAAAAAAAAGCACTTTGAATCTATGCTGTTAGATTACAAGAAATATAGGTACCTTACAAGAAATATTGGTACCTATAGGAACCTATACTTCTTAAAGGACATCATCAAATTGTCCTAATTTAGACTATGTTGATATGATAATTAAACTGGATTTTTAAAACAAAGAACCTGTGGATTCTGAGGTATTCTATTATGGTTTTATTCCCAAATGTTGTACTGCACAAGTCACCCAGAAAACCACTATTCTATTGATTCTCTATGTGTTTCCCTTTCAAATCTGAGAGCTTGGTCAAAGATTGTGACCTTTTCTTTATGGAGGAGAACTACAAGTAGTTAGGAATATAAATGTAGTTTCAATTCCCTTCTACAGACTCCACATGAACAGTTAAATGTCATTTATTGAAGTTCATAGGAAGCACATTAAAACTGAGAACTTTTGAGATCTATATTAATATACTCAATTCTCATTTATATGTAGTAAATTTATGAGCTTTGAGAAGCAATGGAAAATAATTCTATTAGAAACATATACACTCTGTAATTTTATAATATCATGCTTTAATTGTCCCCAAACTGTATGTATGTATGTATGTATATATTTACTTTTGCTTTCCAGCAGTGCATAAGGAGACCACAATAGAGCCAAGTAATTTCTATGCAAACACTATGCAAGTTAATGACCTTCACCATTGATTAGCAATGTGTTTTACAATGTCTCTGAGAATATACTGTGTGGTTTTGTATATGTATTAGACCTATTGTATCTTGGGCATCTTTGTTACCTTTTAATTGAAATAAAAATTAGGAAACATTGATTTACATGGCAGGGTGGCTCCTAGATAAAGAAGCAGAAAAATACAACCATTGTGGGTATAAAAATAGAGCTTACAAGCCACCTTGGAAAAGACCGATAGAGTAAGCATCTGCCATGGGGGTTTCAACTTAGTGAAGACAGAGTCACTGAAATCTGTGGCATTAGGACAGGATTAAAGAAATACTTAAGTCTGG
Organism: Glis glis; assembly: GCA_004027185.1. Taxonomy (NCBI): domain Eukaryota; kingdom Metazoa; phylum Chordata; class Mammalia; order Rodentia; family Gliridae; genus Glis; species Glis glis. Next base: position 6,023 of record PVJS01040320.1, read on the forward strand.
AGAACATCTCCATGGTAATAAAAATATGCCTCAATACTTCTATAGTGAGGGCATCATTTCTGAAATATTTTATTATTTAGCAATCTATGTTTTTATTTCCTCTGTAGTATTTCCATCATTAAAGATGGATAATGAGGATTATGGGCCCAAAGAAAGGAATAATAGTATTTTTTAAAGGTCAATAAGTAGGGAAGGTGAAAAATATGACAGAATTGGAGGTCTGCTTGCACAAAAAGAGGAAGAAAAGAGTTTCCACAGTGAGAGGGAAAATGAGGAAAAAGGGCAGTGGACAAGAGATCAGATGTGAATATTCTGCTCTTCCCTGGGATCAAAATTCCTTTAACATAAAGGAAGTAAAAACATCTAGATTGTCCTGAGGAAGTCCCAGTGAATGATCTTACTTCTCAGGGTATGTGGGATTGAGAGGAGGAGTAAATCAATAATATAAAATAAAGAAAGGCTTGTCATCATCATCATCATTTACATCTGAGTCAAAGTGTATTCATTGTAACCTTGCTGCATTCCCACAATGAATAATATAAAGAAAAAATACTAATGGTTGTATGCTAAATTTTCACTTAATGACATGGCCTTTGGAGTTTTTTCTTTATGATATTTAAACACTTGTGAAGTGTTTGTCATTTTTTAAAACTGCAACATGTGAATTTAAAGCTAAGTATACATGTAAGTACTTTTAAACTAATATATCAATGGATAGCAGTCAAAGGAGAGTCTACAAGAGAATCTCTATATAGCCTGAGACTCTCTCAAAAGGGAAGTCTGACATTTGTTTATACTTTGACATCTGCGCATCAGTGGGCTAGCTGGGTACCACCATACACTGGAGATGGGATGGCCAAGCCATGTGGGGCCTCACGGGAAAGGGAACAAGAGATGGGGTCTGGGATGGGTAGAAGAAATTGGGGCTATAAACTTGATGGGGATCAGTCAGCTCTGGGCAAAGAGATAATTAGAGGCACAGAGTGTGACATCACTTCCTGGTGGTCAGTTGGAAGATGGGGTTGAGAGTAAGAAGAATTCCCATGTTTGAGGGAACTTCTTGGGCTCCAGTCTTTCCTCAGCAGGACTTGTTGAAGCATCACTCACCCATGTATCAATACAATGGAACTATTGCTGTGATCAACCAAATGGATTATTTACTTAACACAAACAAACGGCAATGCTATTTCTGTCCCTTCTTCCTGTCTGAATACTGGAGGTGTTGGTACACAGCTGTGTGCATTTACCTGTGTTCATGGTGCACACCTGCAAGAGCGATAAGAGAGTGCAGCATGTAGAACTGGAGGAAAGCACTGGACTACCAGTTCACTCTCATGCTGGAAGGGTGGGAAGAGTACATATTTGAATCTCTTATGATAATCATGGTTTTTTTAAATGAGTATAACTGTTTTAATTAACCAAAGATAATTGAAGATTATGAAATCAGATTCGATTTTCATTAAGAAAACCCATCTTTCAAGAAATGAGGGGCCAGAGTTCAGCTGAGCAGAATTGGTAGCAGATGGTGGAAAAACAAAACATTTTCATGCTTTGACCCCAATAACTTGTACTCCTTCCCTATTTGAAAGCCAGTTGTTCTTATATACAGGGTTGAAGCTTTATACATGTGTCTTTGTTCATAGTATTAATTTACTAAGAGAAAATATTCTTTCATAGTATATCAATTTAGCTTTAGTCCAATCCATACTTAAAATTCTAGTTTCCTGTCAGTGTGATCTGAGATTATGATTTATTATGAAGCAATGTCAAACTCAAACGCAAACTGAAGTGGTGCATTATTATATTCTAAGTGCTTGTTTTAACTGGCTGTTTTCTCCATGGAATTGTGTAACAGTATAGACCTGTATTAATTCTTAATGCAGTGAACATTTTTTAAAAACTCTATAATTAAATTTTATTCTGCCCCTCGCCCCTTTCTTCACTCAATGAATAGGTGAATTAAGTATACTACCTCATCACTATGATTTCCTCCCCTTTCCATGAACACAGGTTTACCTAGTCTCAGAAATAATTGCCTTCCTTCTTTTTCCATGCATGAATAAACTAAGCCACTGTGACATTGGTTAGAGAGAAGGTGAATTTCAGGTTCTGAGGCTTAAAAAACAGCAACTAAATGCTGCTGCTTATGTAAGCTTTAAAGAGACAACCCCTGGCACTGCATCCTAGGTGAGATTTTTATCAAGAATTGCTTTCCCAACCAAATCTATTATGATGCATCCTAACCTTTCAGATCAGGGAACACACTCATTCCTGTTACATCTCCAGGTCTAAAGGACTTTGCTCTTAAGGGCTGCAGCCTAAGAGTGATCCTTCAGTTGCAGAAAGAAGAGAATATCAAGGGCATTGATCATCACGGCTTCTTTTGCTATTTCAGTGTGGATACTGCAGACACTCTATTGATTCTAGAAAAATATCAGAAGCTTTTCAGTTCAGACCTACTTTGACCTAATTGTTTTCACTCCAAAGAAAGGAAGGAAGAATTAAGGAAGACTGCCTTGTGTCCATTGTAATTATGTCCTTGGTAAAACTGAAGGAAGGACATTTAACAAAAATCTACTCTCTTTTGTTTTAATCCAGAGCAATAGGTGTTAGAAGGAAGTGTGTTAGCTATTTGAGAAGAACAAAACAAGCACATGCAGCAGAGAACTTAATTGCTGTTCTCACTGAGTTCCCGGAGACCAAAAAATTATACAGAAATATGGATACCTGAAGATAAATTCTAGAAAAGATCTCAAATTAGATGTGAGAATGATCAATTCTACCAAAATTGGATCCTGTAACAGAAAAAAAATGACTCTAATAGAAAACCTGAAAATTTCAGTAATGTAAAGTTACATTACATTTCAGTAATGTAAACAAATGTACCAAAGCAACATAAGTAGGGGAAACAAACTGGATGAACAGTATCCAAGAATTCTCTATAATCTCTTTGCAGCTCTTATATAAATCTACAATTATTACAAATAAAATATTTCTCCCAAATTATTCAAATAAAAACTCCATTTAAACAAATAAATGCTCCTGGCAAAGACTATGCAGTCTCCTTCAGTGTCAATGCTCCAGGGCATCCTGTCTTGTAAAAACTGACGCTAGATTCTTCACAGGTGACTTGGGAATCAAGCCCTTTCATTCTTCTTGAAAATGAAATGAACAACCCATCTCATTTCAATGATATGCATAGTAAGACTGGAAGTTGTGGCAGGGCATGGTGATGCATGCCTATAATCCCAGTACTTGGGAGGCTGAGACAGGAGGATCACAGGTTCGTGGGCAGCCTCAGAAATTTAGCAAGACCCTGTTTCAAAATAAAAATAAAATAGGGCTGGGATGTAACTCAGAGGTAGGGCACCCTTGGGTTTAATGCCCAGTGCCACAGATAATAATAATAATAATAATAATAACAAAAAGACTGGCAGTTGTAATGGTGATGGTCAGAATCAGAACGGGGATGTCTGCAAGTGGAGGCTTGTGTCTCAGGAACTGGTTACCAACACCGCAATCTTCTGAACAAATAGGAATTATTGTATCGTGGGAACCAATCTGCTTGAATCCTAGCAGCAAGGTCACCTTCATGTACTTGTAGAGTTGAAATGAGCTTGAAAAGCTGCTGAGGTTCTAAAGATAGAGACTACCCAGCACTGTGTACCAGTTCCCCAACCACGAGAGAGCAGAGCATGTTGTCCAAAGATCTTTCCAAAATGAGATTGGTTAAGCAAGCTGTCAAATACAGATCTTCCTGTGGTATAAGAGACCTCTTCAAGGTTACCTACCAGCTATCCAGATGCTGAGAATTCCAACCTCCAGACAAGCCCCACATCACATGGAGATAGAATAGATGATTACCTGTGCAGAGTAATCTGAGGGAAGGGAAAGGTCAGGTTGTCCAGAAACACCAAAGAAGCTTCCAGTTATCATTACCTTTAAGTTAGGACAGAGGCTAGAAAGCATCTTTTGAAATGTTGCTTCAGTAGAGGAATGTGTCAGCAAACAGACCACTGAGGTCCTAGTAACTGAGGGGAAGCCTGAAGGTGGGACGTTTCTGAGTGACCCGCATCTACCTTTCTAGGGCCATTCCCTCACACCTTGGTACTTATCCAGACCTCACTGTCTGTGAATTTGGGATTTAGGATAGAAATAGTTTTTGGTAAGAACTAGTAGCAGAAAAATCATTAAAAAATATGTGATGTGAAGGTAAAAAATTTGGAACTAGTAAGAGAAAGTTGTGGTACCCAGTGAAACATCATAGATTGGCCCAGGGCACTATATCACTCTGTCTTAGTCGGGTCAGGATTTTATAACAAAATACCATATCATAAACTGGGTGCTTTGTAAACAACAGAAATTTATCTCTCAGTTCTGGAGGCTGGGAAATTCAAGATCAAGGTGCCGGCCAATTTGTGTCTAGTGAGGAGTTGCTTTCTGGGTCATAGACAGCACTTTCCTGCTTTGTCCTCTCTCATGTGGTGACCTCTTTTATAAGGGCACTAACACCTTTTATAGGGGTTCTTTCCTCATGAAACAATCACCTCCCAAAGGTGCCACATCCTAACAGCACCAGCATCAGCCTGGGGGCAGACACAAACATCTAGACCATGGCAGCCTCTTCTGATCAAAGGTCCCATGTTCACTGAGCAGGGGCCTCTCCCTCTAGCTGACTCATGGAGACAGGACAGTCACAATGCAGCCTAACTCATTGTGGCTGCAGTGGCTCTTTTCAGAGAGTCCCCATCCTCTGTCAAGGAATTGCAGACCTTCAGCTTTATGACAGGTCCCCAAACTGGTTAATTACAGTACTTATGTGTCTAATTAAAGTTGAGGGTGGCTCTTAATTATCAAGTTCATTAGCATAAATTATTATTTCAAGTAGATAACCATAGACTATTGCCATAGAGTAAGGTGCCTTTGAAGGTCAATTCACAAAAGTATTTTTTCCTTTCACAAAAGCACAGAGGAGACTTCTGTTATGCACCCATCCTATTTAGGGTTCAACTCGCTCCCATCTAAAACTATAACTTTCCACCCTGCAGTGAAGTGATTTAAAAATTCCAATAGCTTTCCCAAGGGCAGGATATTGATATTTACCTCTCTGAGAGAGGCATGTTCACCATGGGACTGCTTACAAATGTTACCTAAATTAGCTATCCTCCTAATGAAGCTGCCAGAGACAAAATTGATCATCCTGAACAGTTCCTATAAGTAGCAATGACAATTTTGATCTTCCCATACAGATGTTCCACAGTGACAGCACTACCTTCTAGAAATTCCAAAACACCAATAAATAATCAACCAGCAATCAGGACCTTAAAAAAGTCTGAGAATGTCCTAAATCTTGATCTGGGTGGTGGTTTTTTTTTTTTGTGTGTGTGTGTGTGTGTGTGTATGTGTGTGTGTTCATATACATATATATATATAACCATATACACATATTTTGATATATATCTGAAAATTCATTATGTGTCATGATTTGTGTGGCTTATTACATCTATTATACTTTACAAACATGAGCATAAAAATAAAAGTATAAAAGTACAAGGTATTCTCAGAAATAATAAGACATTTCCCTAATAATTTTAATTTAAATGTATCTATCTTATTTAGAAAATTTTAAAAATTCTTAGATTTATATTGTACACACTAGTGGAAGATGTGAATGCCCTAGGCTGGTGATAGAGGGGTATGTGTTTTGTCATCAGGAGTCATTCATTTAGTAAAATTGCCCAAGTTTCTAAGATTCTATTCCTTAAGAATCCTATGCATACATCTATCAGATCACATATTATATGTTGCAATCATTAAACTTGTTGCCTATCTTTGCAGTTAGATTATAGAAGAAAGGATCATGGCTTGCTTATTGTAGTATGTAGCACAAATCTGGAACATAGAAGATGCTGGATACTTTTTAAAATACTGGTTTTATGGAGGTATAACTTACATACTATACAAATCACCCACTTTATGATTACACTGTCATGAGTTTGACCAGTGTTCCGGACATATAACCATTACTACCGTTAAGGCATACAACATTTACATCACTTCAAAATATCGCCAACTGTCATCTTCAGTCAATCTCTTTCCCTAGCTCATGACCCTGGCAATCACTACTTTGCTTTCTGTTGCTAGATTTTAATTTTCTAGCATTTTATAAATGGAATTATAAAGTGCGTGTATTTTCATTTAGAACGCTATTGAGGTTTGTAATGGACAGTATTCCATTGCATGGATACCAGTTAGTTTATATATTCAGTAGCTGACAAACTTTTGTTTTGATTCAATTGTCCCCCTTCCTTTTTTTTTTTTAAAGCTACTATGAACACACAGCCTGTATGGACATGCTTTAATTTCTCTGGATTAATTTCCTAGAAGTGTGATTGCTGGGTTGAATGATACGGGTATGCTTAAATTTATAAGAAACTCACTGTTTTCCAAAATGGCTCTATCATTTTGCATTCCCATCAGTAATACGTGAGAATCGCATTGCCATTCTAGACAGTGTGCAGTGACTCCTCATTTTTTATTTACTTTCATTACTTTCGATTTGGGGTTAACTTTCATTGCTCTAAGGAGTGATGATGAACATATTTTTCTTTTTATCATTGGTATGTCTTTATTGGTGGCAAGTCTGTTCAAATCTTTGGCTCAGTTTTAAAATTGGCTTGTTTATTATCTTATTCAGTTGTAAATGTTTGTTGTACATTCTGGATAAAAGTTCTTTCATAGATATATGTTTTATGAATATTTTATTTTAGTTAGTGATTTGCATTTTGATTGTTTCACTGTATCTTTTAAAATAAATTATTTAACCTTGATAGAGTGTACTTTATAACATTTCTGTGGTTCATATTTTTCCATAGCTACCACAGTGCTACTTGTCTTCTATTTGCCCACTTGTTCTTTATTTCATTTTCTCTTGTCCTGCTTTCGATCAGAACAATTGAGTATTGCATGCAATTTCATTGTTAATTTTGTTTTCACTATTGGCTTTATTAACTATCCTATTTTTACTATCTATTTATTTATCATCTATCTATCTATTTATTTATTTTACGGTACTGGGGATTGAACCCAGGGACATTCCACCTCTGAGCTATACCCTCAGTCCTATTTTTTTATTCTTTATTTTGAAACAGGGTCTCACTAAGTTGTAGAGGGCCTCAGTAAGTAACTGAGGCTGACCGCAAACCTGTGATCCTCCTGTCTCAGCCTCCCAAGTACTGGGACTACAAAGTGTGCACTACCATGCCTGGCTTTATTTTTTAACTTTTGCTTCAAGATTTACAATTTACATTTTTGAAGAGATATAGCAGATATTTGAGATATAGAAAATGTAAAAGAAGCCTTTCAGAGTTTCCTTTATCTGACCAAAGGCAGAACCTTTTTTTATATATAGTTTTATTGTTACATTGCAATTATACATCATAATGAGAAACACATTCACACAGCACTTGGTGTGTTTTCCCCTGGATCCCACCCCATTCCCTCCCTCTTCCTGTACAGGTTGTTGAGATTGGTGTTGATAACTTTGTATATGTACGTAGCATCATTTGAACTATTTTTTCATCAAGTCTCCCCCCATTTCCCTTCCTTAATACCCTTCCTCTATTTTACTGGACTCTCTCTTCCTTAAAGTCTCTTTTATTTCCCAATTTCTCTCTAGCTTACGCATATGAGAGAAAACATACAATCCTTCACTTTTTGAGATTGGCTAATCTCATTTTGCATAATATTTTTAGTTTCATCCATTTTCCTTCAAATGACATACTTTTGTTCTTCTTATGGCTGAGTAAAATACCATTGTGTGAATATAGCACAGTTTCTTTATCCATTCATCTGTTGATGGACACCTATGCTGCTTCCGTAATTTGGCTACTGTCAACTGTGGTACTATAAACATGGATATGCAGGTATCCCTATACTAATCTGACTTCAATTCCCTTGGAAAGATACCAAGGGGTGTCAATTACTAGAAGACAGAACCTTTTTAGAGTGAAGCTACTATAAAGCTCCTTTCTAGGGGAGCTTCATGGGCAGGAAGGAGACCAACCACTAGCACTGGGATGAGAAAGTAAGTAGACAGATCTCACCAACTGTCATTCCTTCCATCTGACTTTCCTACAGCCCTGCTGTTTTCCCACAGAAGTCCCCTCTCTCCCCTTACTTCCTCCTCTTGAGCTGGTGTGTAAACCAAGTCTCCAGCTCTTCAGTGAGGCTTCATCAGAATCCTCCTACGTGCATGTATACAGAAACCTCATCCTTTCTCCTGATAATCTATTTCAGTTAATTTTCATGCCCCTGACCACTGGACCTAAGCTGGAACTATAAAGTTTTCTTTCCAATCATTTTAGTAATGAGGATGACATGGTCAGGACTCCCTCCTCCTCCAGAGATAACAACTGAGATCCTGGGTCTCTGATCCAGCTTGCCAAGATAAACTTTCTTTCCTGCAGACTCCCACATCTCCACTCGGGATCTAGTTGAACAAGGGTGGTAAGAGCCTCCTTCTCTTTTCTAAAAGGGGCTTTCCAAATTTAGGTCTACAGCAGTAAATTTTTTTGACTAGAACTAGTTCTTTAGGCATTGTGACTCTGTTCTATGTAACCAGTCTGCCCTGTCCGTCACTCTCTTTGGTATTACTGTTTTATGTTGTATTGTTTGAAAGTGTTCTTTTTCATATGAAGAAGAATCATACTGTAGAACCCAGGCTCTAAGACTGAGCCAGACTTACACACCAGTGAGTTTGTGGTTCTCACTGGATGAACAAACCCTTGGACAAACTTTGTTGGGGCTCAGCCATAAAATCAGATGAGTTTATACCAGGCATGGTGGCACGCAGCTGTAATAAGGTGTGATGGCACATGGTTGTAATCCCAGTACTTAGGAAGGCTGAGACAAGAAGATTGCAGGTTCGAGGCAAACCTTGGCAATTTAATGAGACCCTCAGCAACTTAGCAAGACCCTATTTCAAAACCAAAAAAAAACAAAAAAACAAAAAGGACTGGGGGTGTAGTTCTAAGGTAGATTGCCCCTGGGTTCAATCCCCATTACCAAAAAAAAAAAAAAAAAAAAAAAAAACATCAGACAAGATTATCCTTCCTTCATGAGGTCCTTCCTTAGAGCTGGGCTTGAATCTCAGGAGAGAGCTCTCTCTGCTGGAGAGTACAGATTATTGGCTATGTGTCTGGAGGTAACCAACCATTAGGTTAGGGACTTGAGACACTACACATACAGCCATCACCAACTAATCTTAGGGACTGTGTCCAAGTCTTAATGGGAATCTCAGCCAATAAGGACTCTTATCATTTCTTTCCCCACTGCCTTTGTGGTACTGACTATTCTTATCTCAGTGACTCTCCCCGTGCCACACGGATTAATGGGTCCATGACCAGAGGCATCTCACCTCTGTGGGAGACCAGAGACATAAAGACCTAAACCTCATTCTTACTGCCTGTGGTAATCAGAGTCCTTACTGTGCTTTGTCCTCAGCTATGTTTGGTATGGCGGCTGTGTCTTTTTCTGTGTCTCTTTGGGGATGCCTCTTGCATTCAAGGCTGAGCCATGAATTATTGGTGTAGTCACATTTAGGGGAAGTAAGACCTCTCTGTTTTATATTGCTTCTTGTATGGGAATTTCTCAGTTGACTGAAACCTGTCCATCACAAACCCTGCTGACTCTATTCTCTGTCACCAGAGACCAGAGCTCTGTGACATTTTTTTTTATAATGGGGACTGATCAAAGGGGCATTCTACCTCTGAGCTACACCCATGGCCCCTTTTATATTTGATTTTGAAATTTTTGAAACAGGGTCTCACTAAGTTGCTGAGGGTCTTCCTAAGTTGCTGAGGCTGGCCTTGAACCTGTGATCCTCCTGTCTCGGCTTTCCAAGTACTGGGATTCCAGGAGGGCGTCACCACGCCCGGCTACTACTTCTTTAATTGTTGGCATTACTTTACTGACTTCAGGCCTTCTGCCACTCTGTCAGGGGCTCTCATGGGATTCAGGGACCCCCAAAAGTACCTACCTGAGGAAAAAGGGAAAAGCCTAACTGGAGACAGCAGGGATATTTTATCCCTACACACAGGCTTTGGGGACTCCCTAATGGCAACTAGCTGCATCCTCAGTCCCTTGGCTAAAATTTAGTCTCTGGCCTCCATAGATTATATGTCAGAATCATGGAATGCTTACAAATCTCCTAGGTAAATAGTGGTGGAAAGCTTTGCCCTCATATAGAACAGATAAAAACTTGAACCATATGCCAGGAACACAATTTGAATAAGTATATAGGGTGTGGTAAAGATGAGACTCAACTGTTATACAAGCTTTTTTTATTTCTGAATTTATGTCTGAATCATGACTACAATTTTATAATGAGAGCCGCAAGGTTTCTATTTAAATCTGTCTGTGATATTTTACTAGAATTCCCTTAAAGAGTTATATTTTGCTGGGTGTGGTGGTGCACACTTGTAATCCCAATACTTGAGAGGCTGAGACCAGAGGATCCGGGTTCGTGGCTTGCCTCAGCTTCTTAGTGAGGCCCTCCATAACTTAGTGAGACCCTCCGCAACTTAGTGAGACACTGTTCCAAAATGAAAGAATAAAAATATAGGGCTGGGGGTGTAGCTCAGTGGTAGAATGCCCCTGGGTTCAACCCCCAGTACTGCAAAAAAAAAAAGAGTTCTATTCTAATTGCTAAAGAGGAAAATAAGTACTTATATAAATTATCTGTTCCTAAAGCTCTCAGAGTATGAATAAGTATAAATACTTATTCAAAACTTTTTTTTAGATTTGGGTAAATATTTGATAAATTAGACTGATTTAAAGTATTAATTTAATAAAAACAGCTGTGTCTCCTGTTGTAAATATAAATAATAAAATGCATTTTTACTTTGGGTTTAATAGTCAAATAAACTAGCTTTATATATAATATATATTTAAGATTATAAAACTTATAAATTTAATTCCAATAAAATTTAGTCATCTTGACAGATGGTATTTTAACAATAATTATGTTTTATAAGATGTCTGCCTAAAACTAGTTTCCAAATCACTTTGGTAACTTACAGCCTATAGTAATAGCTGTTCACCAAATGTGTAGATCATTTCTAAATAAGAAACTACTGGAATGTTCATTATAGTTCATGAGTTTAAATTTATGTACTTTAGGTTCCTCCTCCTCTTCTTCCTTCTTCTTTCTGTAGAGGGCTGGAACCCAGAGCTTCAGGTATGTTAGGCAAGCCCTCTACCACTGGGCAAAACCCCCAGTACTCTGATATTTATATGGTACATAGAAACTAATGATATTTGGGTTTACTAATAGCAGGTTCTTTTTAACTTCATTGAAAAGTTATACTAAAGCATATATCTCTAAATCTGCAAAATGCTGGCCTAACATAAGATGCTGGTATACGGCAGATAAGTCTGATTGTTTGCTTTCTAGTTTTCTATATAAGAGAAAAGTTAGTAATGGTTAAAATTTGTAATCCCAATACTTGGGAGACTGAAACAGGAGGATGGCAGGTTAGAGGCCATTCTCAGTAACTTAGTGAGATCCTATTTCAAAAATAAAAAATAAAAAATAAAATAAAAAGAGCTGGGAATATAGCTCAGAGGTAGAATGCCTCTGGGTTCAATCTTCAGTATCTAAATAAATGAATAAATAAAATATAAAGTCAACATGTGCAAATGAAACTAGTAGAAATAATAAGAGTGAAGGGAAACGACTTGGCAGAAATATTCAAAAAATTCAGGATGCATATTTGTTAAGAAAAAAGGAGAGTAATTTTGCCCAAAGTAAAATGACTGGCTGTTATAGAATGACAAAGAGTATAGGACAAACATCTGAATGGATAAAGAAAGTTACAGAAGGATTGTAGAAAATGAATTTTATGTTGCTTCATTAAAAATAGTTAAAATTAGATAAACTATTTATACTTTTTTAAAATGAGGTTTCATACTAATAGTGCCCGGATGTGAACCTAGATTTAGGGTTTTCTTTTATTGAAATGACAAAATTTTCTGCTACTATTGGTCCGTTTTTAATAAGGATCGTCACCCCTTGAGTAATATACCTTGGAAACAATGATTCTAGGTCTTATCAAAATAACTCGCCCTTCTTTCTTTAGTCATGTTTGTGTCCTTGATTACTTAAGAGAATAGTCTTACTACTCTCTAAAGACCTAGGTGCTTTTTGTTCTGTTTTGTTTTACATCCATGTTGCCTCTGATATTCACCTTTATTTTATTTATTTATTTAATTATTCATTTATTTTTTTAACTTTTTATGTTCATTTATTGGTGCATTGTAAATTATAATTATACATTTTGATATATGTCAGGGTATGAACATCATACATGCACACATTGCACATTTAGCCCTCCCTCCAATCCCACCCTATTCCCTCCCCCTTCCCTCCCTTTCATGCTCCAGATAGTGATTGAGTCTTATAGGTTTGTGTATGT
>PVJS01040321.1:0-18497 GCA_004027185.1 Glis glis
AGGGGGAGGGGGAGGGGGAAGGGGGAGGAGAGAGAGAAAGAGAAAGGGAGGGAGGGAGGGAGGGAGGGAGGGAGGGAGAGAGAGGGAGAGAGAGAGAGAGAGAGAGAGAGAGAGAGAGAGAGAGAGGCTGAGATTTCTGCACTCTTGCCAAGCATTAGGAAGCCCCTTTTCCTGCTTTGCAAGCCAGAACTAGAGAGTTTCTGGAGCTCTCTCTCTGCATTCTGATATTCACTTCTGGGTTTTAAGCCATGTTGAATTCAGGTCAAGGGATACCAAAGCCAAAAAAAGAAAAAGAAAAAAGAAGGAAGGAAGGAAAAGGACAGGAGAGGAAAGGAGAGGGGAAAAGGGAGAGAGGAGAGGAGATTCACCACTGATTTATCGGAGTTTACAATTCTGTCTTCTCCAACCTGCCTACTATTTACTTTTCAGAGTCTGCAAATAGCTGCCCTATGAATTCTGTCCAATTTTTATAGCTGCGCTCAGTGTCAGACACAGGGTGTGGTGTGCTTCTCCCATCTTACTGAAACTCTTTGCAAATGATATAGTTTACCAAAATGTGGTGAAAATTTATGATGGTCTGGTGCCATGATCCCCCCCCCAGTACTGGGGACTGCACCCAGGGGCATTCTACCTCTGAGCTACACCACACACACACACACACACACACACACACACACACACACACACAATTTTACTTTTTTATTTGAATTTATTTTTAATTACTTTATTTTGTAGTACTGGGAATTGAACCCAGAGGCATTCTACCTCCAAGCTACACACCCAGCTCTATTTTATTTTTCATTTTGAAACAGGGTCTAAGTTGCTGAGTGCCTTTCTAAACTGTTGAGGCTGGATTTGAACCTGCGATCCTTATGTCTCAGCCTTTCAAGTACTGGGATTACAAGCGTGCACCACCATGCCTGGATACTTTTCCCCCCTGAAACAGAATCTTGTTAAGTTGCTGAGGCTGGCTTCAAACCTAGGATCCTCCTCTCTCGGCCTCCCAAGTACTGGGATTACAGGTGTGCACCACCCTGTCCAGCTCATGATTTCTTAAAATGTCCTTTTCTCTCCTTCCTGTGTCTGGAACTCCCATTGCATGACTGACTGTCCCACAGGCCTCGTGTTCTGTTCATTATTCTGAGGAATCTTTTCCTCTCTTCTCTGGGATGAAGACTACTGATCTTCACCTTTTCTCTGCAGTCTCACATCTGTTATTGAGCCTACCCAATGCATTTCTCATTTCACATACAGTTCTTTCCACATCTAAAATTTCTATTTGGTTCTTCTTTTCTAGCTCACCTCTACTGAAATTCTTTATTGTTGGGCCTAGTTAGCATGTTTTCTTTTAATTCTTTCAATATATTAAAATAGCCAATTTAAGGACTTCATTAAACCAACACCAAGCCCGGGTGTCAGTTTCTACTGACTATTTTTCCTGATTATGGTTCATGTTTTCCTAGTTTTTCTTTCTTTTCTGAATGTCTAGCAGCTTGGGTTGGATCCTGAAGCATTAACATATTACATTAACTTGGACTCACTTGATTTTTCCAAGTTACTGGTTAGTCAGTAGCCGGTCTGGATGTAAGCTGTGGAACCTGCCTTCCTAGAGGTATGCAGTCCGGAGGCCTCTATTCAGGTTAGCCTGGCTGCCTGGGGGCTGCCTTGATATCTGTGTGGCTTAATGATCAGCCAGTACTCCAGGCAAAGGTCGTGCGCACACACCTGGGGCCTCAGCCAATGTGGGAAATGTGTGAGCGGCAGTCCTTTGTCAAGACTCCCTTAGCTTTCACTTTCCGCCTCCAGATTTATCTCAGCCCTTCTGTGGTTCTGTCTAGGACTTCCCTACTACATTCCTGCTGGTCCACAGGCCCACAACATCAAGCTAGCAAAATAGCAGGTTTTCTCCACCTGTTTCCAACCAACCCAGCGCTTTGCACCACCAGTCACAGTGTTGTGTCCCTTCCCAGTCCATCCTAGCCTGAGTCAACCCACTCCAGCTCATGGGCAGCAAAGCCAAAAGCATCTTAGTTCAGGCGCCTATAACAATAATACCATGGCCTGCCCCCTCCAGCTCCTTATAGGGGCACTGCACCCTCATGACCTAAACTAACCCTAATCGCCCCTCCAAAGCCCTCACCTACACATACCATCCCACTCAGGATTAGGGTTTCAACACAGGAAGTTGCAGGGACACAGGATCAGCTGAGCCGGGGCCTGGGAGGAACGGGAGCATCCCCGGGCACTGTTCACAGACTCACACTGTTCTCACCTCAAGCTCTAGCAGTTTTGCAAGAATAAATGCTGAATTTTGTAACTGCCTATGGTCAATTTCCAGTACCCTTAAGTGCTATTTTTGACAATTTTGTCCAGTTTTTATATTTGCTTTTTGCAGAGGGAACTGCCAACTTCACGCCAACACTGCAGAATATGAGTTGTGTTTTAATAAGAGTTTCAAGGCTTTAATTTTACTAAGACTTCATGGTCACAACTTCACTATCGAGTGAAAGAGATCATCACGATATAAGTAAAATTGCTTCTAATGAGGCATTTATCAGGATGTTAATTATGGCATTACTTGAAAACATGGGAAAAAATAGAAACGGCCTCAATGTTACCTAGCAGGGGAACGGCTTAGTAAACTACGCTCATCCTGTGTGTAGTCTGCAACAGCTAAAAAGAATAGCATGGCTTTATATGCACTAACATGAGAAGCTCTCCAATACGTTTTTCTGTGGGGGAAAAAAGCAAGTTTTAAATAGGAGTATAGTAGCTGGGTGTGATGGTACACACCTATAGTCCCAGCACTTGGGAGGTTGAGACAGTAGGAACACAGGTTCGAGGCTAGCCTCAGCAACTTAGCAAGTCCCTCAACAATTTAGCAAGACTCTTTCAAAATAAAAAATAAAATAGGGCTAGGGATGTAACTCAGAGGTAGAGCACCCTTGGGTTCAATCCCAGTACTACACACACACAAAGATAGTATTATACTACTAACATAATATAGGAAGATATTATTTTATATATACATTTATATTTATAGAAATAGATATGAAGCATACAAATTAATGCTTCGAATTTTCTATAGGTACAAGTCTGTAAGTCTATAGAAATAGGTCTAAAAAGAGATAAAGTGTATCAGGTACTACCCCGGGGGAAGGAGAATTTGAAAGCAGATATAACTAAAGACTCTTGGCTCTATCCGATAATACCTTAAATTTTTAATAAAATTAATATATTTATGTATAACTGTGTAACAAAATAGTTTAACAAATGACTTGCACACACTATGAGCTCATAGTGTGCTATCTGAAGAGCCAATATCATGAGGGTTCCTAAGTGTTTCTATACAGATTCAAAAGAACTAAAGGAAACTGTTCTGCCTAATAAAATTAAGTACCATTTTACAGAAGATTTTATTAGGCCAAAAATGCTTGGCATAATTTCTGAAGTCACAGATTTGTCTCTCTGAAGATAATCTCCTCATTCATCCTTCAAATCCCATGGCTTATGTATCATTTCATAATTTTTCTCATGGACTTTTTTCCTAGTAAACCATTTCAGCCTGTCACATTAAATAATATCTTTTAATAACTTCAACAGGTGCATTTTCAGTTATAAGACTTCTCCAAGACCTACAGCTAAGAATTGCAATGAATAAAAACTCATTAACCATTACCTTTAATTCTTTAAATTTTCATCCTGAAAATCAGGATTTTTTTTCCAAAAAAAATTTTTACCTTAATCACAATCTCTTTAGATTTCAAAAAAGAAAACAGAGACTTCAGGATACCATGGAAATAAATGAAAACAACTTGTCTTCCACTTGTAGCCTCCCTTCCCAGCCACACACATGATGAACACAGTAGCTCCTACAGGTAGGTCCAGGGCACCTAGTCTGAAATTACTGGGTATTGAATTCTATACCAATTCTTGAGCAGTATTATGAGGTCAGAGGACTTGTTTTTACTCCCCTGAAATACTCCATTATTCCCTCACAACTGTAAAATGATAAAATCATCTTTTCTATTTGTTTGTTTGTTTGTTTTGCGGTACTGGGGATTGAACCCAGGGGCATTCTACCTCCAAACTACACCCCCGGCCCTATTTATTTTTACTGTTTATTTTGAAACAGGGTCTCACTAAGTTGAGGAGGGCCTCACTAAGTAGCTGAGGTTGGCCACGAACCTGCAATCCTCCTGTCTCAGCCTCCCAAGTACTGGGATTACAAGCGTGCGCCACCAAGTCCAGCTATCTTTTCTATTTATACTAAGTGACTGAGGAAGAATTTACTACTGTTGTTGTAAGGAACCCTTTCGTGAGTTTTCCTTTTAGACTTCTCTGCTAATATGAACTCCCACCTACACAGGCTGACTTAACCAAAGCCCTCAGGTGGCATCTGTGTTAGAAGTCCTCACCCCCCCTTATCTTTACAACTCCTCCATCACTGAATCTTGCCTGCTTCTCACCCCCCACCACCACACAAGAATGAAAACTAGAGGTTTGTTTTCTTGAGACAGTAAGGTAAAGCCAAGTCTCTGAACCAAAGACAAGAAAGTGCATGGAAAACAGGGTTATTAAATGCCAAGACAAACCCCTCCATGGTTCTCCCTCCTGACCAGCAGAAGCCTTCAGCCTGTTCTCTACCTTCCAGGCAGATGTGAAAAGTCTTCTCTGGAGAATACGGTTAGTCAACAAGAAAGACACAGGCGTGAAGATGAGGCATTACCCCCAAATAACCCAGCTCCGAGAGGCACAGAGAGGCTCGTGTGCAAGCAGAGCTTCAGGAGCTCACTGTCCAACTTCAACAATGAGCTGACAACCGTGGGGTGTGAGATGCTGAGAAAAGCCTGGAACACAGAAAATAGACGAAGCAGGGAAAGTGTGCTTGGAATAATGAAACTATTCCTGGTGACAAAAATAACAGTGATTAAAATTCTCAAAGAAGCAAGAGAATACTGCATTCATCAAAGTAGAATATTATTGCCATAGGAGACAAACGTTCCAGGGGAAATAAGAGCTCTTAGAAAATAAAAATGCAAAAGCGGAAGCACGAATTTCAATAGAAATTATGGAAGATAAATTTAGGGTAATACCACAAAAAAACAGAAAAGCACAGAGGTAGAAAAATAGAAATTAGGGGACCTGATTAGAGGGCATCTAAATAAGACAAGCTCTGGAAAGAAAGAACAGACAAAACGGAGGGGAAGAAAACATTAATGAAATACTTAACATTTTCCAGAACTAAAAGCTACAGGTTGCTAGACTAAAGGGGGCACTGAGCACTGAGCAAAAGGGATGAAAACAGACTCACGCGAAGACTCTGAAGTTTCAGAACACACACACACACACAAACACACACACACACAAACACATGTCAAGAATCAGAGTGGTTCTGAACTGCTCAATGAGAACATCTAAAGATAGAGGATGATAAAACCATGCCTTTAAGCTGGGTGCGATAGTGTGTGCCTGCAATTCCAGTACTTGGGAGGCCGAGACCAGAGGATTGCAGGTTCGAGGACAGCCTCAGCAACCTAACAAGACCCTGTTTCAAAACAAAAAATGAAAAGGGCCGAGGTGTAGCCCGGAGGTAGAATGTCCCTGGGCTCAATCCCAGTATCCTTCCCACACACACACAAAAAAATTTAACACCTTTAAAAACATTTTCAAGCTGGGCCTGGTGGTGCATACTTACAATCCCAGTACTTAGGAGGGTGAGACAGGAGGATTGCAGGTTCGCAGCTAGCCTCAGCTACTTAGTAAAGCCCTCAAGCAACTTAGTGAGACCCTGTTTCAAAATGAAGAATAAAATATAGGGCTAGGGGTATAGCTCGGAGGTAGACTGCCCCTGGGTTCAATCCTCAGTACTGCAAAAAAAGAAAAATTTTTCAGCCAAAAACTCTTTACCCTGCTAAACTATCAAGTCTAGGTACAGTTAAAAATAATAAAGCCTCACAAAACTAACCTACCACAAACTCAAAAAAACTACAAGGCCTAACTCAGGAGAAAAACAAGGGAAGTTCCCAATAAGATGGTGACAGGTGTGCACCAGGTACAGAGAAGAGCAGGTGTATGGCAGACAGGTCAGAAGCCCCCAAGGAGAGATGTCTTCAAGAAAATAAAGTTAATAAATTTCAATAATACTACTTAAAGATGACTTAAAAATTAACAGGGATTTGGGGGTTGAATTATTGATAAATACTACATATGAAAAACTAAGAAAATAATTATTAACTCTAAGGAAATAAAAATACAGTAACAGTAACTACAGTTTACTAATGGATCAGCTAACAAATACTGATCTAACAAAAATTACTAACATGGTTTTGTTGGGGGGACTGAAGGATTGGAAGTGTATATGTATATGTGGTAGGGAGAGAATAGAAATGAGCAAAACTGTCATCTTCTATAATAGTTAAAACTGAAAAGTCAGAAATCAGCAACATAAGCATGCCATTTACTGATAAGGAGCTAAAAATCCAACAATCAGCAAAGTTCAAAGTAGTAACAGAAAGAAACAAAATAAAAGAGGGCTGGGGATGTAGTCCATGGTAGAGCACTGGCCCAACATGTGCAATGCCTGCACTCCACCCCCTGACTGCAAATAGGTAAATAAATAGAGTTGGGGAGCATCTTTGGTCTTTCACATATATGTGCATTTTAATTTTAAAAAACTTCAAACAATCACAGCATTATAGCCAGTATGGTGGCGCACACTTGTAATCCCAGTACTCGGGAGGCTGAGACAGGAGGATCACAGGTCCGTGGCCAGCCTCACCTATTTAGTGAGGCCCTCCGCAACTTAGAGAGACCCTGTTTCAAAATAAAGAATAAAAAATAGGGCTGGGGGTAGAGCTCAGTGGTAGAATGCCCAGTATCGAAAAAAAAATTTTAAAAACTTAAAAAAATCACAGAATTATAACCAACTTATGAAGTTAAAAACAAGTAGGTCCTGAGCTGGGGATGTGGCTCAGTGTAGAGCACTTGCCTACCATGTATGAACCCTGGGTTCAAACCCCAGCACTACCAAAAACAACAAAAAAAGAACAATGATTAGGTCTTTTCTTTGATGATGAAAACCTGGAGAAGATAGTTATCTTTAGGTGATATGTTTCATTAACTTCCTCTTTATGTATGTGTATTATGGCATGAAATGTTTTGTAAAACATTCAAATAAAATGTAACGTGCAAACATCAATACTTAAAAAGCTTAGATATAAAGACTATTTTCAACTTTTACAAGATAGGACTATTCTCTACATTTGTAAAGATGAAGACGTAATTTACACAAAAGGAAACTTTCACTCAACCTTATTTAACTCATCATAAAACCTCTACTTACTGCCACGTTTATCTAGTGTCAACCTAAATCACTTTCCTTAACTGGCACTCTACCAATTCCATTCTAACAAGGAACTGGGACGCAAAAATCATGACCTGTAGTCAAATACAATTAAGATTAGAGTACTACGTCATATTGAATGATATTTCTTGCTATATAAAACACTTCACAAGCTAGTAAAGTAAGCTTACAAATTTGGAATATTTTATTCTTACTCAACACTCACGCTGTTGTTTACTTTTGCTTATACCACCCTCTAAAGCACTAAGCAAAACATTGCAAAAAAGTAACAAAGTACTGCATTAACAATAAGCACAAATGTGTTTCTAATGGTAAAAAAGAAATGGGAAACAGCCTCATCCCCGAAGCTTCAGGGCTGCGCCGTCGTCCCTCTGTGCAGGAACGCTCAGTATCAGACCACGGGGCCAGGCTCAGCACAGAGATCCTCACCTGGAGCGCCGCACAGTCTGGATGTTAGAAAGCTTGAACTCTATGTGTCCCGATGAAAACCTCATACAGAAGAGCTTTACTAATCATTTAACAAAGTTTGAGAAACTTGGTAAGTCCAAAGAAGTCCTACACAGGTTATAGCCTATCCAAAATGAACAGATTATTTTAGGCTTTTAACCTCATATTTCTTATCTGAAAGATTTTCTGGTTGTACAAATCTTGAACAATATGTCATTTTTTCAGTGGTGAAAGAACACTCTAAACATGACATTACAACTGAACACTGAAACTATTTCAATATCTTTTTCTCATTGCAAACTTCTCTGTGGTCAGCATAAACTCTAGAGACAAGTGGATATCCGTGCCAGCCCTCATTTCTGGCAGTTATAGGTTGAGTTGGGCACCATGTTTTGAAAAATACTGAGAACAACATGAACTAAAAATGTAATAATTTATGACTTTCATATATTTTTAAAGGATTACATAAAAATATTATTTCAAGCATTGCAGAATGTTTTACAAGTTCATTTCTATAATGATAATTTTCTGCTTTAATGAACTCCCTTTATATAGCTTGGTTTGGTAAAGAGCATTAATGATCTTTACACACTGAGCGCCACTGGAAAGCTTTGCCCGAAGGCTTGATGATGGCGTGCCTGCACCACCTCAACATGGGTAGCCCTGACCCCAAAGCAGCTAAATAAAGGAACACGGCCATCATCTCCCCTCGCCTCCTTCCTCCACTTCTGTGCCTTCCTTCCTATTCTTAGCCCCAAGCTTTTATGATATTCTCAAACTGCCCTGCTGGTCCAACAACGAACAGCAAGGCTCGAAACACTGCTGCACACTTCTAAACCTTCCCTTCCTGGATCCTGTCATAGTCCCTATTATAAACATTTGCCACACTAAGGTGTCAAGAGATTTTGCTGGAAGGGAAAAAAAAAGGCTATCATCTATGACTTACCGACATTCCCCTCCACTTGCAGAATTAAATACATTAGCGCCGTTCCCTACCTCTTCTTCTCAAATCCTAGATCAACCCGCCCCTCCTCCTCTACCTGGCTGTATCTGTGCAGGTCATGCCCCTCCTGCCCACCGCGGGACGGCAATTCATGGGTTGCTCCTCTTTCGTAGCGTCATTTGATACTTCCACATCTATAAATGCAAACATCTCCCCCATCCTCAGGTAACTGTTTTTTAAAGCCCTAGTTGAGCTCCCGCCTCCTTTCCACCACACAGCTTCTCTACAGAGTGGCGCACCGTGCTTCACCTGCTCTCCGCTCAGCCTCTGCTCTCGGAAACTTCCCGATAAGATCAGGAACGACCTGACAAACCAATCACGCGTCTGTCCTCGCCCTGCTTGAGGACAGAGCAGCACTGCTGCTGCCATTCCTCGGGCTTTCCTCGTCTCGTCAAGATCTCGTTTACTTCTGGGACTTCAACCAATTTCTAAACGATGATTTCCAAATATGAGTTATAATGCTCACCTTCTCCAGCTGACTTCTTAATGTGTTTCCCCTGGGAGTCCCAAAGATCACACCTTTACCACTTTCAAAACTACTCACCCCCTCGCCTGCCCCCCCCCATGGATTCCGCCTCTCAGTGCACTATGACATCACCACCTGCCCGCTCTCTCCAAGGCCTGTAAGCTCAGAACTGCCAATTTTTTTCTTCTCCTTAACCTCCAAACGTCCAGATACCTAATTCTTCTCCAAATCTTTTCATTCTGCTTCATAAAAATCTCAACATCATTCTCATCAGTTTCCACTCTGTCCTCTGGCTTGGAGTTCTCATCTCTTCTCACCTAGACTGTTTGAAAAGTCTCCAAACTGGCCTACTAGTCCCCCAGCCTCCCCTGCCGTATTCCACGCTCCATACCATGCCCACAAGTATCATTCACACTGCACTGTGTGAGGGCAGTACTCAGACAGGAAAAGAGAAAAAGACCAAAGAAAAAAGCTAGATCTACTGTCTCTTCCTTTTAAACAGAGCTCAAATAAACAGTAGTGCTGTTTGTAATGTGCTCTCACAAAATACTAGTCCTGCTTTAAAGGCTTTATTGAGGCCAGGCATGGTGGTGCACACTTGTAATCCCAGTACTTGGGAGGCTGAGACCAGAGGATCTGGGTTCGCGGCCAGCCTCAGCTACTTAGTGAGGCCCTCTGCAACTTCCTGAGACCCGGTTTCAAAATAAAGTATAAAAAATAGGGCCGGGGGTATAGCTTGGAGGTAGAATACCCCTGGGTTCAATCCCCAGTACCGCAAAAAAAAAAAAAGAAGGCTTTATTGATCTAACCTTAAATTAACAAAGCAGGCCAAAACTTGATGATTTCATTATAGGAAAACATGCAGCATTATAAGAGAATCAGCAGAACTTTCCTGAAAGTGCTTTGGCATGCATAACATGCACAATAAACATGAGACATGGCTATAGGATCACCGCCATGTCGTATTAAATATACACATTTGAGTCTTTTTAATGAGTTTCTTTAACGTTTATGTACTTTTTTGGTGGTATTAGAGATGGACCCCAGGGCATTCTACCTCCTAGCTACACCCCCAGCCCTTTTGTGTTTGTTTTGAAACAAGGTCTGGCTAGGTTGCTGAGAGACTCCGTACATTGCTGAGGCTGGTCTCGAACCTGCAATCCTCCTGTCTCAGCCTCCCAAGTACTGGAATTACAAGCATGCGCCCCCACACCCAGCTCAAGATAACACTTCTCTTACAAAAATACCTAGACTTCATCGTGGATCCAAGGGTAACTGGTTCTTAAAAGCAGTCATGATGGAGTGAGTGAAAGCAAGCTGCCATCTCCCTCCCTCACCGGAGCCCTGCTGTCCCACTCCTCTTAGCCACCATCACTTGCTGGTTCCCTGACTGTCACTAGTTCTCAGAGGATCCTTCACAGAGTGATGGAGACGGCAGGTTAGAACATGAAACAGACTGTTTCAATCCTGCTAAAACTGTCCAAAGGCTTCCAGCTACTTACAGACACACCCACACTCTTGTCCACGGCCTGCTGGAGCCTCCACAATTTGCACCCCTCTGTGTACCCGAGTCCATTTTCTACACTCCATCCGCCGCCCGCACATCTCCAGTCACACGGGCCTCCTTTCTTTCTCCTCTAGAAGGTGTCCAGCCTCCTTTCCCACTTCCCATGGCCGGCTTATTGCCTAAAGATACATTTGCAAATCCTTATTCTCTCCATTCTGTCTCAGAGTAGATGTCACCTCCTCAGAAAGTAAACAGAAACTCGCAGCTAACCCGGCCGCACCCTCATGCACAGCCTCGTCTCTCATTCTCGTCCACAGGACC
This sequence comes from Glis glis, assembly GCA_004027185.1. NCBI lineage: Eukaryota > Metazoa > Chordata > Mammalia > Rodentia > Gliridae > Glis > Glis glis. The sequence goes on from PVJS01040321.1 coordinate 11,111, forward strand.
CATCTGAAGTTAGCTGCTTCCTTGCTGTCGGTGTCCCTCGCTGGGGATTCACGCAGGGTCTGCTCCTCCGCACTAGGACGGTGCCTGGACACACAGAGGGCATTCGATATTTATCAGGGTCTCATCCCTCCCACAGCTTTGTCTCCTAAGCATCAGGCTCATATTCCCTCACCTACATTCTCCATAAAAATGCCCCACGGGCACCATAAACTCGACATTTCCAAATTGTATCACATGACTTCCTAAATCCAGTATTCCTCCCGTATTCCCTCTTAATTAATGGCATCATGTACAGTTGTTCCATTTCCTTTATCCCCTCTATCTAACCTGTCACCAACACCTTTCCATTTGATAGCTTGCATATTTCTCAAATAGCATCCTTTCCTTTATCGCCACTGCCACCACCTTGGTCCACACTTTCATCATCTCTAACGTCAAAGTTTAAACCCTTCTATTTATTTTTCTTCACTTATCCCTGCTATGATTTTAATAGGGTTTGTCTCTTCCAAAACTCCTGTTGAAGTTTAATGCCCATTGTGAGGTAGTAAGAGTATGGAAACTTAATCTGACTACAGTGTTTAGAAGTAGGGCCTCTGGGAGGTGATTAGGATTAAAGTCATCAAGGTCCCCCTGATTGATACTGGTGGCTTTATAAGAGGGAGAGAGACAAAGCTACACATGCATGTTCCCTGTCTCCTGCCAAGCAATGCCCTGCACACCACAGGACTCTGCCAATAAGACCATCAGATGCAGCCCCTCGACCTTGGCCCTCCAGAACTGTGAGCCAAAGAAAGAGAAAAAAAAACAAACTTCTTTAAAACTTACCCAGTCTGAACTATTGTATTATTAGCAACAGAAAATGAATTGAGACAATACCACCCTCAGCATGAGCTTTCCTAAATACAACTACAATCATGTTTCTCCCCTGGTTAAAATCATTCACTAGTTCCTTATCACCTATAAGATTCAAATTCCATAATATGGCATAAGGGCCCTCATCATATCCTCCCCTGTAAACTGTCACATCCAAACATCCCTCTTACCCCTTCTTACAGCTGCACTGGGCCATTTGCCATCCCCCACTCATTGCTTCTACCGCTGCAACTCCATCTAACCATCCCAGGTAAAGACTCCCTGCCCCACCCCAGCAGATTCAGGATACAGCGCTTACCACACAGTCTACTGTACAGTCAACCCTGATCATTTATGGGTTCTTTTGCAAATTAGTGTACTTACTAAAACTTATCTGAAAACCAAAACCAATGCTCGCGAGCTTTCGTGGCCCTTTGTGGATATGCACAGAGCTGTGAAATATTTGAGTTCAACCAATATTTCCATCACAGCTGAGGTTGAATAAGGCCACACTTTGCGCTTTCTTGCATCAGCTCTCATAGCAAAACCAAAAGCATTTTTCATACCTGTGGAGTGCCTCCTTTCTTGTATTTTTGTGCTTTTTGTTTTGTGAGTTTGCTGTCTAGTGTTAACACAAGAAGGCTGTGAAAATACATACATTAGAGAAGCTTCATTCAGGCATGAGTTTTAGTGAGGTTGGCTACGAGCTCAATGTCAATGTTTATCAACAATATATATGAAGTAAGGTGTCTCTGAACAGAAACACACCTAAAACAAGGTTATGTGTTGACCAGTTCATGAAAATGTTGTGACCAAAGGCTTATGGGAAACCAACCCTAGAGGAAATAATTCAATATTCAACAATTCAGTGTTTGCAGAGTCTTTTCAGACAATAACTACTGTGAATAATGAGAACTGTATTCTAATTGACATGTCTGTCTCCAATACAAAATTGTTATGTTCTCTGAGGATGGACATCTCATTTATATTTGTAGTCTAATTCTTAGTATTATGCTAGACACACTGCAGTTAATATTTATTGAATGAAATTTTAAAATTCTGGTTTCAAATCACTATAATGTGATTTGCCCTATAGGTTTAGACTTTATGGCAAAATTCCCATGTAGGTCAATAGCCACACAGTCACTCAGCTCAGGAAGGCCTTGCTCAGTCACAAAGTTAACAGTCTAAGTGTCATTCTCCACGCCTGTCCCTTCACTTTTTATAGCAAAGACTATGATCTTTAAGTTCAAACTTAATCACAGTTAAATGGAAAGCCATTCACAGACACTACCTTTTCCTCAGTTCAGCCAGCCCTGACAGGTGAGACGTAAACCTACTAGAAATGCGTCCAGTCAAAGCACAAGACTGGACACAGGTGCCTGCAGTCCCTCCCCCCTGAGGTCCCACTGAAATCACAAAAGGGAACATTTGAAAAAGAAAAACAAGGAGGTGAGATGGTCCAGAAGTAAAGAGAAAGAGATTAGCAAACCAGTGTTAGGAATGCCTACAAGTTACGAAACAGGTGAGTGAGGCTTAGACGCCAGGCAAAAAGGTGAACTTGTTAATCTCAAAATAATTCTTTCACATCTAAAAATGCTAAATACCAGCCGGACATGGTGGCACACACTTGTAATCCCAGTACTTGGGAGGCTGAGACAGGAGGATCGCAGGTTCATGGCCAGCCTCAGCTACTTAGCGAGGCCCTCCGCAACTTAGTAAGACCCTGTTTCAAAATAAAGAATAAAAAATAGAACTGGGGGTGTAGCTTGAAGGTAGAATGCCCGTGGGTTCAATCCCCAGTATCGCAAAAAAAAAAGCTAAATACCAAAACAATTTCTCAAAATTAAAAAAATAAATAAATAGTAAGTCTACAAGAAAATCTCCATGTCCCACATGAAGGGAAGCACAAAGTGGTGAGCAGGTGCTGACTCCATGCCTGGCCTGAGCGTCAGCACCTCGAGTTGCAAGGAGGCGGCTGCTCTGGCCGCGGCCTCGACAGGAGAGAATTGCGACTCAGACCCTGCACAGGAAGCTGGGACTAACTCCCACCTGAGAAACAGAGTCCAGTACTCAGTGTGCGTGTTGGCCAAAGAAGACAAGGGAACTAGCCAGTCTCAGTTTAGAGTCCACATTTTGGGGGGTGGGAGGATATCACCTGACAATTTGTAATCATAGCCTACTCTCAAGGATTCAGGGTTCAAATATCCTACCTGGTTCAGAAAACCCGAAGCAGACAAACTACAGTGATCTGGTGGCTTCCCCAGGTGCCAAAAAAGCCTTAGCAAATCTCTGGAGGAATGTGTCTCTCACCAGGGTACTTGGAATTCCCTTGAATAAAAGTACAGCCAAGCAAGAGTACACAACTAAAAAATCACAAAACACTGCGTGGGGGGGGGCTGAAAACACAACAAAGTAATACTGCCATAGTGGAAAGCGGTAAGATTGAAAAATCTTGTAAGACTTCAGAGGTAGGCATAGTTCTTCCCGGCTGGATTTCCTCGGAGCCTCCCATGACAATTGTGTGTGCTCAAATTCTTTTCTTTATAGTATAGTCAAGAGTTACTGTGTGAAGTTGAAAACATGGACTTGTTTTCTAAGACATGTGGTATATTTATGTATGGTACATAATAGTACAACCCTTCTCCAAAAGGAGTATTTGGAAATGTGGTAGGGCATTTTTTATTGTGTCAGGATTTGTGGCGGAGAACAGGGCACTAAACATTGAGCAATGTTTAGGACAATCCACAATGCAAATAATAGCACTGCCAAAAACTCCTGTCATGAGTCACTGAGAAACACTTTACTAATATCACGAAACCTGAGACTGTGAGCAATGATTAACTCTATGAAGCAAGACGAGGGATAGAAATTTTAACTTACTTTGTACATTCTTTATTCCACATTAATTTAATTTTGCTTATTATGCAACATTAATAATTTTCGTTTAAAAATAAATTCATCATAGTCAAGTGGGTGGCACACACCTGCAGTGCCAATACTTAGAAGGTTGAGAGGAGGAGCGCAGCTTTGACTCCAGACTCGGCAACCAAGTGAGGCCCTCAGCAGCTTAGCAAGACCCAGTTTCAAAATGTGAGAATATAGCCGGGCGTGGTGGTGCACGCTTGTAATACCAGTACTTGGGAGGCTGAGACAGGAGGATCTATGGTTCATGGTCAGCCTCAGCTACTTAGTGAGGCCCTCCGCAACTTAGTGAGACCCTGTTTCAAAATAAAGAATAAAAATTGGGGCTGGGGGTGTAGCTGGGAGGTAGAATGCCCCTGGGTGCAATCCCCAATACCACAAAAAAAAAAAATAGAAAGAAAGAAATCTCAAGTGCTAACCCCTCCCCCAGCAGCCCCTCTAGCCAATGGCGTGAAGATCGTGAAGCTACATTCCCACCAATGGGAGTATAGCACAGAAGCTTCGTGTTAGGAATAAAAGACCCACCCAGCTTCTAGTTTAGCGTTCTTGCACACCTGGCTTTACTGGTGGCAGGATCCCTTTTTGCAAAAAGTAAAATCACCTTGCCGAGCCACTTTCAAACAAGCGTCTTTCCTTATGATGCCATGGAAATTTATTTCTAACAAAAATAGAAAATTAAAAGGGCTGGGGTGTAACTAAGAGGTAGAACGCCTCTGGGTTCAATCCCCAATACTAAAATAGAATAGAAAAGAATAGAATAGAATAATAGAATAGAATAGAATTCATCATAAATAAGTCATGGGAAGCTATCTTACTCATTAACCAACATAAATCGCTCTCTCCAGACACAATGGGCTGTTCAAAGCACCAAGGATAAAGCAAGGCACTTGACTACCCTGGAATTCCTAGGCTCACAAAAGCAGGCTTTTCAAGTATTTCTTAGCTAGCCAGGCGTGGTGGTGCACGCCTGTAATCCCAGTACTTGGGAGGCTGAGACAAGAGGATCACAGGTTCAAGGCCAGCCTCGGAAACTTAGCAAGACCCTGTCTCAAGTTAAAAAATAAAAAGGGCTGGGGGTTGTAGTTCAGAGGTAGAATGCCCTTGCGTTCAATCTCCCATACCCAATAAATAAATAAATAAATAAATATTTCTTAGCTAAAGTATTTCAGGAATTAAAACAAGCTCACGAATGCTGACTGTGTGCTCACACAGCGAGGACCCCGAGGCCTCTTTTGTGTGGCAGCAGCTACAGCGCAAAGCTCTCCATGGCTGATGAAAAGCCCGGTAAAGGAGTCAAGACTCAAAACAATAGGCATGTCTGCAGTGGGGTGGTGGGAGACAGTTGTGTAGTGTAGTTCAAGGGCCTGTTGCTTAGTAAACTGAGGAAAGCTTACTGTTAGTAACTGATCTACCCAGGAAGCAGGTAGTTTGGATTTGATGCGAAGCCAGTTAATAAAGCATGTGTACAGATGGAATGGGGGATAAAGATGGATTGATGTGAAGGAGAAGCAGATAGGAAGCGGCTACTAAAAGACAACCTGCACCTACTGCAGCACTTTGCCCCCACAGATGTCAAATTCTACACACACTCACACACGTGGGTCCACCACATCCTAACTACTATCTATAGAGATACTTTCGTATTCCTCTCTATTTATTGTACAGAGTGGCCAGTATCCACAGGCAGACTGTACTTACATTTCGCCAAATAGCCAGTATGGTTAGACAACATCAAACAGAGATGGGATAAGGAAAAATTAAAGTGACTCTTTTAAAATATCCCCCTTTCTCCATTATGGATACATTCACTCAACTTTTATCTTTATATTATAATGAATTATTTTGCTCTATTTAACAAAAACAATAAAGCCAAACAAAAATCCTTGCATCTGTCGTTTCATTCGAGAATTTCAATTTTCTCATTTGCCACACATTATAAAACCCTTCTATATGCTGTTACATGTAGGGCAGTCTTTAACTGTATGCAGGAATGAAATGATTCTAACAGAAACTGCCCTGAGGAAGTTTTTCCTGTAAATCTCTTATTTAAACTTTTTGCACACATTTGAATTGTAGAGCAAGTTCAAACACTGCATTACAAAACAAACAAACCTGGAATGAAGACCTAGCTCAACCCAGACTACGACATGAGCCCCTCAGAGTACAAAAAGGCATGGTGGCAAAAGAGAGGGCTTCGGGAAATCTCAAGAGACCCTCAGAAGTTGATACAGAGTGCTGAGACTGATCCCGTAAGAGTTAAATTAGTAAAAGTGAACACAAGATAAATAAACTTAGCAGAAAAACGCCACCCTCAGCAAAAATGGTTTAAAATATTGGAAATACCTATCTAAACAAAGTATCTAAGATAATAACCTTAAGAACACAATCAAGAAAACAGAATCTATTGCACTGTAAGCTTTGGAAGGACAGTATCTGGTCAAGTCTAGAAAAAAAAGGAAGCAATTAGCTCAGATCTCTAAAAATGCCCAGGAAAGAACTTGCCCACTCTGTATTTCAGGGCTTTTCAATCCGGGCAGTACTGGTATTTGGAACCAGTAATTGTTGGGGTGGGTGGGGGTGCTATGAGTCATTTACTGATATTCCTGGTCTCTACCACTAGATGGCAGTAGCACCTTCCCCCTCAAGCTGAGAAAACCAAAACTGTCTGGGTATTACCAAATGTCCCTTAGGAGGCAAAAGTGCCCCCTAGAGAAACACTGGTAGATTCCAAACAATGCAACCAGACACATCCAGCTATCAGCTTGACATTCTTCCATGAGAGCCTTCACTTTTCTTGCTCACCTACTCTCATAATAATTGAGCTTTCTAAATGTAACATGGACCGGTTGCAAGATACACTCGCTACACTGTTCTTTTTTGGAATTAGGAAAAAGATGTCAGAGAGGAAGGCCCACGGCCAGTTAAGAGCCTTCCTATAATAAATGCCGAGCCACGCGTCCCTCACATTTTCCCACAGCACCAAACGCGGTAAGGCATACGTGTCAGATGTTGAGCTGTTTTTAAAATTTGTCTTAATACCCCTTGATTAATATTCTTCTCATATTCCTTACTACTGTTGGTATTTTGATTCTCTAAGTTTCCCCTTTTCCTAATTTTTACAGTTCCTTTGCCTTCTCCCCTCCCACACAGCTTGGCCGTCATCGTTACTGCTCATGTCCTTCCGCCAAAGGCTAACAACATGTCATGCACGGGTAAGTGAAATGTGGCTTAGTGACTAACACCCACGTAGGTGGTCTCAAAAGAACTTCTGCATCCTTTAGTAATAAAGGGGTCAAATAAGTTGAGAGTAATAATGAAGGGGTTAAATACAGTTGCAAAAATCTAGAGAATATAACAGCTAGCCGGGCGTGGTGGCGCACGCTTGTAATCCCAGTACTTTGGGAGGCGGAGACCGGAGGATCCGGGTTCGCGGCCAGCCTCAGCTGGCTCGCTCTCTCGCTCTCTCTCTCTCTCTCTGTCTCTCTCTCTCTCTCCCTCTACTTAGTGAGGCCCTCAGCAACTTCGTGAGACCCAGTTTCAAAATAAAGTATAAAAAATAGGGCCGGGGGTGTAGCGTGGAGGTAGAACGCCCCTGGGTTCAATCAGATCG
>PVJS01040322.1:0-18498 GCA_004027185.1 Glis glis
GGGGGGTCCTGATCCCAGTATATGCCCTCTCAGTGGAACAAATCCAATTCCCAGCCCCGCTCCTCCCCTTCATCCTCCTCCACTCAAGTTGTTAAATAAGATGAAGGGGCCATTTTCTGAGGATGTAAAATTGTTCAACTGTCAGGCCCATCGTCCATGTAGCCTGCTGTTAGAGTATAAAAGATGCTTTGTGAGAGGGGGTAGTTCAACTTTGGGGTCTCAATTATCACCTCAAGGGATGTTCCTTTTCCAGAATTGTGTGTTGTTATCCATAAAATGTTAGAGCACCTAAGATTCGATTTGTATAACATTAAGGATGACAAAATTATAGAGCTGACAATAGATTAGTGGTTACTGGGTGTTAGGGATGGGGGCGGGAAGGAGATGGATGTGGTTATAAGAGGGCAACCTGCGGGTTCTTGTGGTGGTGGAAATGTTGCATATCTTGACTGTGGAGGAGGATACAGAAACATGCATATGATAAAATTGCTTAGAATTAAACACACACACATACACACACATACATACACACACACACACACACACACACACACACACACAAGTACAGGTAAAACTAGAGAAATCTGAATAAGATTGTTAGATTGTATCAATGTTAATATCCTGGTTGTGCTATTGCTATTGCTATTGCATGATGGTTATATAAGATGTCACCACTGCGGGATACTGGGTAAAGGAGCATCACAGGATCTCTCTAGATAATTCTATTTATTTTGGTACTGGGGATTGAACCCAGGGGCATTCTACCTCTGAGATATACTCCCAGCTCTATTTTATTTGAAACAGTCTCACTAAGTTGCTCAGGGCCTTGCTAAGTTGCTGAGGCTGGCCACAAACCTGTGATCCTCCTGTTTCAGCCTCCCAAGTACAAGGATTACAGGACAGCAGCACTACGCCTGGCTTCTCTATATTATTTTTTACAAGTGCATGTAAATCTACATTTATTCCAGATAAAAAGTTTAGTTAAAAAATGTTAGCACTCCTTGTTCTAATACTTAGTGATATTTGTTGAACTGGACCATTTCTTCTTTCAGTGAATTATTATTAGTTATTAGCCAATTATGTAATTCATAGGTTTCATGGGAATTTTGCTCAATAATAGTGATATTTCCATTTACTTTCCAAAATGTACTGCTAGCTTCAGTTTCTCCAGTTTCCTCCTTATTCTTATAGTCATGTGTTGTGCATCTGACCAAGGGCTGGGAAGTTGCGGGTCCCATCTGGTCCATCTGAAAAAGAAGCAAGGCATTGTGTGTGTGGGTGCGGGTGTGGATGTGTGTGTGGGGTGAGACATGGCTTTATTCCAGCTGCGGCAAGCTAAACACAAGAGGCCTCTGCCTCTACACCCAAGGGCAGCCAACTGGGTACATGCGAGCTCCGCATGGAGACTCCTGCACAGAACATCCATGAGGGATTTCCACACACTGGACTGTCTCAGTCCAGTTTATATATCAAATCAGAACAAAAATAGCAGCCTGCCAGGGCACAGAGTTACATGAGACAATATGGCATCCTCAAGGACATACTTAGTCGCTTTTCATAGGACAGTGGTCTTTACTGGAAGGAGGTGAAGAAGCCTAACTAACGCCATGTTTTGACCCCACATCATATAAACACCAATTATACCACCCTCAATGCTCTTGCCGATGGACTGAAAAATCCCAATCATTTCAGTCCAGCCTCAGTGTTCCTTTGTTTAAAACTTCCCTTTCCTGTTTTAACTTTATCTGTGCACATTTGCTTTCTAAAGCCCATGGGGCAGAATAATAACCACACTGGCACCATGATTTGGTACAATCAGAATGGAGCTGTTTGTTGCTTATTTCCTTTCTTCTTTTTTTCTTTCCAAAATTTTTGACCACAGAAACACATTAAGTAGAAGCCTTTGCGGTCCACTGTGGAAAACTTCCACCAGGGGAATTCCTTGGTCTTAAGTGAGAACTTAGAGCTCCGAGTCCTTTAAGTTGAATAAAACTCTCCTGCCACCTTTCCCCACCCCCTGCTGCTTGTCCTCACATAGTAGGAGCTTTGGCTCCTTCCTGTCTATTTGCCAGTTTTCTGTCCAAAGAGATACAATGTCACCTGCAAAATCTTATAAGTAATCATTTATAACAAGGTGAATAGATTTCTCCAGTTCTAACTCTACAGACATGCACATCCATCCCTTCTCAATGGTTCCCATCTCTATGTCAGGGTCGTGTATTTTCTGAATCCCTCCCCCACTGTCACCTGCTTGACACATAAAGTTATAAATGGACAGCTAAGGTGACTTGGCTGAAAGTTAAAACAACTGTGGTGTAACTTACTACAGAATTGTACAGGTAGAAAAGACCATGAGATTATCTAACCCAACACTCCACCAAGTCAGCAACTTCACCTGTTCGAGATTCTTTCTTGGGTAAGTCCATGGTGCTTTCTGGGAGACCCAGCTTGTTTCTTTCTCCTCCACCTGCGGTGCTTCAGTAACTGAAGCCCTATTTCCTTAGGGTTGGGCTCCCTTGCCCCTCAGCTATTTTGTGCACGTTAGAGGTCGATGGAGGATCCTGCCCCTTGATCCCCTGACATCTCAGAGGAGGCACTTTTTGGTTGAAACAGGATGTAGTAGAGTCACGTAGACATGGATTCAAATAACTCAACCTTAGACTTAGTTTTCTCACATGTAAAATCTATCTCCAGAGGCTGAAGTGAGAAGAAAATGAAGTCATCTATATAAAATACCTGCTCTACGGTAGGTGCTTTCATTATGATGACTGGTATTACTAGTAGTGGCTCTAGTAATATTACTGAACACTTACTATGCTGGATATGTCGAGCACTGTCCATACCATATTCGGTTTTACTCCTCACAACAGCCGTATGATAAGGTACTTTTTATTATTTTTCCACGTTACAGATGAGAGAGCTGGGGCCTGGTTCAGCCACTTGCACAAAGCCACATAGCTGGAATGTAGTGGAGCCAAAATTCAGCCCAGACTTTCTGAAACTAGAGGTATAAGTCCTAACCCATGACTCAATGCCATCATTTTTCTCCCTCCTCCTTCAGAGAACTTCCACGCATTAATCAGGCAGTCACCTCACATCTTGGTTAAGAAGAGACAGCACATCAGTAAAAAGAATATGCATATTTCAACTGGAAGGATCCACAGTACGGCTTACTTGATGTTTATGTAATTATCATGAATTTCAAATTAATGTCATCTGAATAAATGGGGTCACACATTAAAGAAACAAAACATGATCGTTAGGGTACTTTGGGGTTTTAAAATTTGATGATTCTATATACATAGCAAATTACAGGGAAATAAACAACTAAATAATTGAAGAAGGCTAGTTTTGATCAGGATTGTTCTCAGCATCTGAAAGCCATGGACTTACTAAGGCAACATGAGAAAGGCCTCCATCTTTTCCATCCCCTCTGACCTTGAGGCTCTAAAGCAGGAACAAGGGCTTCTATAATACTGTATCCACACTTTTAAGGGAGGTGTGGAGACAGTTGTCAGTATGTTGATTCCTACTAATTAATTTTTAGGAGCTCTTCTGTTAATTTTTCCTAAAGTTCAAGGGTGTAATCCTTGAATATTGACCAATTAATTAAAGGTTATGCATGGGCCTATTAATCCATATTAATCAAGGTTCTTATTTTTACATTTCCATATCCCCAGGGTGTGAGGCAGCCATCTCTTGGAAGAAGGGGAAACTCTTCCTGTGTCATTCCCAGGAAATGAGCATGACCTTGCATAGAGAGATAGGTCACTTGTGCATCTGGGTGGTGTCACTGTACAGTAGGAATGGCATGAGCACAAAATTCATACTGTCTCAGATGTGAGTCTACCTATTAGCCTTGAAGTATTCCGCTATAGAGAAGAAACAGCATTTCCATAGGGCAGCTGTGATGATTAAATGAGAGAATGTACGCGAAAGGCCAATATGCCTGTTTCTTGTTGGTTCATTTCTTAAATATTTGTTGAGCCCCTCTAGGTGCCAGGACCCTACTGCATACCGGTATCACAATGGATTATATTATTTGTGGTGGGAAACAAGGCAGACATTGTTCTGCCTCAGAGAGCTCACAATCTAATAGAGAAGGTGAACCAAAGAACCACACAAATATGATACTGGATGATATACTTAAAAAGTTGTCAAGGGGATAGAGTTCAAGGAAAAAAGAGGGTAGGTTGCATACTAAATGTTCTTACCACAATAAAATACATGCATACATAAACTAGTGTATTTAAGCACAAAAAAGGCATGCACACAAATCAATGAATTGATATTTGTAAAGCATTAGAATATTTCCTGGTACAGAGGAAGCACTATGTAAATGTATGTTGAATAAAAAGTGTATTCAAATAACAGATCTTTATTCTAAGGGAATAACTGTAGGATGCATAAAGATTTAATTGCAAGGATGTTTAACCCCAGGATTATTCATCTAAAGTTGGAAACAACCTAAATGTCTAACGGCGTATTATTAAGAAACTCTATTAATGTATAAAAGAAAGAGAATATGGGGAATGTTAATACAGAGTTTGAATAGTGAAGGACAATTAAATTGATCAATGAAGAGTAAGAAAACCCCAGCCTGTGTAGGGCAGGGCAGAGGAGAACAGGATGAGGGAAGAACTTTCCTGGCAGAGGGAACAGGAGAAGCCAAGGATGGCAGGCGGGGAGGGGCTCTGCAAATCAGAAAGATAAGCCCCAAGTGAGGAGAGCGTGATTGCTTGGGGATCCAGGTGGGGTTTCATTGTGCAGGGTCCCCCAGGCCATTGGAAGGAACCTGGATTCCATTTCAAGTTCAAGGGAAGCGTTTGAAGAGGTTGAGGTGGATGGAGGACATGCTAAGAAGACTGGCTCAGGGTTTGTATAGAGAGAGCAGAAGGGGAGGAGAGCAGATTTGGGGGCCAAGAGGTGGCAGAGAGGCCCCTGCGGAGGCTCAGGTGAGAGATGATGGAGCTGGACGACTGCGTGGCAGGAGTGAGTTGCATGGTGGGTGGGTGGGTCTGGCATATGGTTAGGAGGCAGAATCAATAGAACTCGCTGATAGGTTGGGTATCCAGGTAAGAGAGGTAAAGAATTGAAGATGAAGCCTGGCTTTTTTATTTAAGTAATAAGAATCAAAGTTATTTACTAAGATGGGGAAAGACTGATTTGTGGAGTGAGCATGGGGGTCATGTGGAAGGAGGGAGGCAGCCAGCAAAAGCCAGTGTGTGCCCATGGAGGGAGCCTGTGCGAGTGCAGGTGCTCCACGTCTTTATCATTTTACAAGGGCACTAAGCCCATTCACAAGGGCTCCACACTCGTGACCCAATCACGAAGGCCTGACCTTTTAATACCATCACAATGGACAGTTAACTTTCAATATGTGAATTCTGGGAGACACATTCAGTCCATAGTGGTTGTCAAACACACCCCTTAGGTCATATACCATCAGGGCTCATAACTGAGTGACTTAGGAGGGGGTGGTATTTGTTGAGGAAGATTCCAGAACTGTTAGAATTCTCTGCTGGGCAGGCTGCTTCTCCAACTCCAATCCCCACAGCTGGGGTTTGGGTGATCTGTTCTAGAGCACGGGAGACCTTGCCCATGTCTCTGACTACATCGGCAGCAGCTGTTGTTCTTTTAGGTCTGGCTGCTGTGGCCCATCTTGGTGGGTGATGATGGTCAGGGCTTCCACCTGGCTTTTGAGTCTGGAGGGGTTGGGGAGGGCCGGAGGATTTCATTACAGAGAAGGCTCGCTGCCGCTGCACTGACTCATCTGCCCTCTGTCTGATGGTTACCTGGGGAAGGCTAAGATGCCAGGAACAGGTAAGAAGTTGTACGGTTTATTGGTCCATGCTGCCTCAGCATAGCTCCTCCAAGGAATCAAGTTCAGTGCCAGAGGGCACAGGATAAATGCTGTGTATGGGGCTTCGTGTCTTATTTCTGTGCAGGCCTCTAAGGGAAAGGAAGAAAAAATCAATAGGAGTTTTCGTCCTGTTTTCTGTCTTCCCCAGCAGGCAGGTTTGGCCAAAACAGTAATAATAAGAAAAAAAGTTCTCTTGGACTGAAATGTACAAAGATGCAGGTTCTCTCTCCCATCGTACTGCTTACTGCTCATCTGAGCTTTTTCTGCGAGTTCCTTGGACGTCGTGAATCTCAGTCAGCCCATCGGTAGAAGGGCAACAGTATGAACTCGCCCCGTCCTCCCAGGGCTGTCTTAAGGATCAAACGAGACAACAGTGCAAAGGTGCTTTGGTGACACCGAGTGCCACAGAAATTAGAGATATTCATTTTCATTTATTCAGCCATGTCCTCATTTTCATGGAAGTTAGTCTGGTGAGGAGGATAATAATAGGAGCCACCTGGCCTGGGCCCATGTTTCTTGAAGTGTGCTCCTTAGACCAGCAGTTATCCGGGAAGGAGATAGATACACAGACTTTCAGGCCTGCTGCAGCAGAAAGCCCTCCCTCTGGGAGATTCTGATTCTCACCCTAGTTTGAGAACCACTGGACTAGGCATTCAGGAAATTGCTGCCTGAGAAAATGACTTTAATAGTCAGAATTTAGCCAGGCGTACGGGAGGGGAGTATGGGGTTAAGGATGCTATTCTAGAGGAAGGTCCTAGTGCAAAAGAGCTTTGTCCTGTTGAGAAACTGAAATAAGTCCACTGTGGGGGGAAGGAAGAAAGAAAGAGTAGACATAGAAGGCAATGAAGCAGCCAGGTGTGAGGGCCTTGTAAACCAGGGAGTTTTCAGTTTATGCTCACATCAATTGGAAGCCATTAAAGGGTTTTGAGCCAGGGAAGGCTTTTTCTGGTCAATAACATGCTATTGTAATTTTAAAACATTTCCTTACAATCCAATAGAGGCAGTTCATTGTCTTAATTAGAGCTTACTTCCTGATTGGGGGGGGGTAGTAAGGCACAATACAATTGTCAGGCCAATCCTTGAATACATATTAAACACTAATTATGTGTTGGCACTCTGCTTGGCACAGTAAAGGATGCAGGAAAAGATATGGCTGCTGCTTTCAAAAGCTTAGGAGGCAAGGTGAGAAGATAGTCACACCCTGGACCACCTGTGAGTGCTACCAAACATCTTCATGTTATACTCCTAGTGACCCAGGCTGGCGTGGCAGGATTTCAGAGGTGGGGTTATGAAAGTGTTGGGGCCTTCGGACAAGGCTGCCTGGAGGAGATGGTGTGGGAGAAAGCACGAAGGCCGAGATTCGCAGGGAATTGCTATGGGGTGGAAGCACTGGCTTTGATAATGCCATAGGCTGCACAAAGCAGGCTGAGACCAGATTGTGCAACCAAGCCCCTGGAGAGGAAGCCCTCCAACCTGGCCCTGTCGGCTCAGACTTCTTTGACCCCCAAATGAAGCCTCCTTGCTGTCGTGGCCAAGGAGGCCTCACATGGGTATTGGGAGCCATTTTCCATCATTGCTGCTGAAAATTCCTTGTCCAGTCTCCTTCCCAGGCTCTGGGGCATCCTCCCTAATAGAGACTATTTGGCATTTGTTTTTAAACTTTTTATTGAAGTACCAGCATAGAAAAAAGTGCACAAATCTTAAGTGCACAACACAAGCATTTTCCCAAATAAATGCACACCCCCACACCACAATCAAGAAACAGGATATTTCCAGCACCCAGACGTTCTCCTAACCTCAGCCAGGCCCCATCCCTTTCCCAAGGGAATCACTATCCTGACTTCTAACTTGCCTCTCTTTGAACTTGATGGGGTCTTTTGTCTCTGGCTCCCCAGCATGCCGTCTGTGACATATGTCCACACTGATGCCTGCAGTCGTAGATTCTTCATCCTCGCTGCTGTTTGGCATTCCATCATGCGAACACAGTGAATTTCTCTGCTGTACTGTTGCTGGGCATTTAGGGGGTCTCCAGCTTGGGGCTATCATTTTGTTGCATTTTAACCTTTGATTCGGGTCTCCCTTTTCATTTTGCTCTGATTCCCCTTACTGTCACTAAATTCGCTTCCTCTAAAACTTCAACTGCTCTGATGTATGTGTGTTTGGCGAAGGAAACAAACAGAAAAGAATACTAAATAAAAAATGAACATCAAGAGATCAAAGAAGATGAGGGGGGAGGACAACACGTACCAGAAAGCCAGCTCTTCCTCGCTGCTCCCCTGATCTCCTCCCTCCCCCACCTCCGATCCCCCTCCACCCCCTCCTATCCCCTTTTCCCTCGTCTCCCTCCTCCTCTCCTCTCTTCTTGCTCCCCCCTCCCCTTTCCTCCTCTTCCCCTTCCTCAGAGGACCTATGACAAGAGACACTAGTGCAGCCACTCTGAAGGTGCTGACAGCAGGCACCAGCACAGCCAGGCAAGGTAGATTGCTCTCAGGAGCCTGTGGAGGGCAGGAGATGCATCTTACTCATTTTTATAAATGACTTGGTGTAGGCACTTGGTAAATGTTTCTCGAATGAATGAGTTTCTAATAAAATAAAGTGTTCATGTTGCCTGTGAATCTATGATGTGCCAGATAGGCCCCAAGAACACCGAGTGGTGTAAAACCCTTCTCTTGAGGATCTTTAAAGAAGTGTTTGGTGGAGCATGGAGCCCCCCAGGCACCTTATAGCCCCTTTATATCTCTGCCTCCTGTGATTCACACACAACCCTGTGAAGTTGTCACTCTTCTTACTCCCTGTGCAGGTGGGGAAGCTGAGGCACAGCTAGACTGAGTAGTGTTCCAGGCTCACAGTTTGTAGGTGACATCCGAAGCCAGCATTCAGGTTTTGATCTGTGCACTTAACACCACGCAACTGAGGTTGGCCAACAGGAAGAGCTATGAGCAGACAGGAGCCATCCCTGTCCCCAAGGAGGGCTGGTGGGAAGGCAGCTTTTCAGAAGAGGTGTGGCTCCAGTGGGTCCTTGAGGAAAGCGATGCACAGACAGGTAGAGGTCCTGTGGGCCAGGGGACCAGCTTGAGCACCTGCCTGGGGTAGGATGGGAGGAGAACTGGAGAGGACCAAGAAGGGTGCCCAGAGGATGGGGATTCTGTGGAGAGGAGAGGCAGGTCCTGATTGTGCTGGGAATACAACTTTAGGAGTGTGCTGTGGCGTGTCAATACACTAGGTGCTGCAGGAATTGCTGTTCCACACTCTCAGATCTCTGCAGCTCTGCTGCTGTCAGGGTCCCCCAACAGCAGCTGGATCTCTGGGGCTCTGACTTGCCTATCTCATGTGAGCCCAACCCTCCCAGGCCAGTCTCTTAAGTCAGCTACTGACCTTGGCACCAGAACGTGCTCTTGCTCGTGACCTCCACCTAGACCCTCAGGGTGGTGCTGACCCTCCCAACACTCATGGCAGAGCCCAGCCACAGGCAGTTTGGAGCCAGGGCCTTCTAGGAGACTTGAGAGCTTAACCTCCACTCTACACCCTGGGTAACCCTGGACAGCACACACACCAGTTAACATTTATTGCAAGTTTGGAGGCCAGGTATTAAAACACTATGCAGAGAGCCCTGCAGGCTAGAAGAAACACTTTAGAATTCTCTAGCAGTTTGATAATTATCGTGAAGACAGTCTGGTTTGAAAACCCACATCTGCATGTGCATGTTCCAATTCTTCCTTAAGTCTAGCTCAGTGGTTCTGAAACTTGAAAAGCCTTTCTCAACAAGGTGGTCTACACCAAGCATGCAGGCTGCATTTTCCAGGCAATTTAAGAGATTTTCAGGGATTGTTTGGAATCTCTGCGATTTTGCCTCTTACACTGATCTACCATATAGCTGGGTGTTTGGGAAGAAAAGTCTCCCTTCTGCCCCTCCCGGAGGGACTAAGATCCTCACACCCACTGTCCCTGAGCCCAGGAGCCCTGGCAGCTGCGTACCCAATCTCACCAGCAGCCAAAAGGACAGCTCACAGAGACTTGGAAATCCCTGACACTTATGGAGGGATTTAAACCCACTTGGCTCCTGAGCTGAGCCTGTTCTTTTGGAGCCAGGAGTCTGCCTCCCCACAGACAGTGAGTACATCAAAGCAAGACCGTTTTCTGCCTCCCTCCCTTCTGCATCTGACCAGCCTCATCCTCCTCTCCTCTCCTCTCTTCCTTTGCTTTTTCCTCTTCTTTTCCCCTCCCTGTCCTCTCCTTCCTCCTCTTCTTCCTTTACTTCATCTTCCTTCTTCTCTTCATCTTCTTACCCACCTCCTCTGCCCCCTACCCCATGTTTCCAACATTAAGCACAGTGCTTGGTACAGAACACTATTCTAGAAAGCTTGATTCATGAATGAATGCATACTATTCTATAGCTTTGATGGAAAATTCACTTTGTTTTTTTTTTTTTTCAAATCTGGGGCACTTGGAACTAGATTGTCATGTTCACCTTTCTGTCTTTTTCATTATTCCCTGAAAGCACAAACTCAATTTAGGCTTTGGTGAAAAATGAAGAGCATTAGACCAACCTTTTAAAATTGCTTGGTCAGTACTTCCTGCTTGCCTGTACTTCACGGCGCTGTCATCACCGGGTAATTATAACATTAACTATGTACCTGATCAGCAAGTTGCTTTTAATTAAAATCCCCTATTGGTTTCCTAGCACCTCACAGCTACTGGAGCATTCGTTCATCTCCCTGGGCCGCTGGCAGAGTTTCAGCTCCAGTAGGGAGCAGCCGTCTAGAGGTGTGGGGTCAACTTATCCCCCGTCCATTCCCTCCCCTGGCTTTCTCAATAGTGTTTTGCCAACTGTGTGGTGAGTGGCTCATTATGCTCCCCTGTAGAAGAAGGCGCTACCCCACATGGGGATACTGAAGCCCCTGCGATCAGGGATGGATATGGTCTGGCAGTGAGATCTCCTTTGCCTCTGGTGGTGGGGCCACATGCAGGGGAGATGGCTTGGTGGCAGGATCATTTTTACTCTTATTTCTTTCACATGCATTTACAGTTCTACAGTTCAGCAAGGGTCTAGTTCTGCAGGCAGGTAAATCTGCTGGCAGATGCTGGGGCAAGTAACCCAACTTTTCTGAGCTTCCTCTCCTAGACTGTAGAATGGACATAATCACAGAGCCTCTCTCATGGGATTTTGGTGAGGTTTAAATGATGTATGTAAAGAGCTTCATGTAGTTCCTGGCATTTAGTGAACCCTCAATAATAGGAGACTAATACAATAATACTAGTACTTCCTAAGAACTACGCAGCAAGGGGGGTTGCCTGGCTTTCAGAGTCTCTGGAGGACAATGGCAGACCTTCCTTGCAGTGTTGAATATCGTGCAATGCCTGGGGGAAGGTGGGTCTCGGTGCAGCACTGACAGCAGTGTCTGTCATCAAGAGATGTCCCTTACTTTTTATGGGTCAAAAGTTATAAGCAGCAGCTCATTCATTTAAAAGTATTTACATGCCAGCCATGGTGGTACCCTCCTTTAATTCCAATACTTGGGAGGCTGAGATAGGAGTATCACAAGTTCACAGCCAGCCTCAGTGACTTAGTGAGGCCCTCCACAACTTAAAGAGAACCTGTTGCAAAATAAAAAATTAAGCCGGGCGTGGTGGCGCATACTTGTAATCCCAGTACTTTGGGAGGCAGAGACCGGAGGATCCGGGTTCATGGCCAGCCTCAGCTCTCTCTCTCTCTCTCCCTGTCTCTCCCTCTCTCTCTCCTTAGTGAGGCCCTCCGCAACTTTGTGAGACCTGGTTTCAAAATAAAGTATAAAAAATAGGGCCGGGGGCGTAGCGCGGAGGTAGAACGCCCCTGCGTTCAATCCCTGGTACCGCAAAAAAAAAAAAAAATTAAGCCAGGCCTAGTGGTGTATGCCTGTAATCCCAGTACTTGGGAGCCTAAGAAAGGAGGATTGCAGGCTCACAGCCATCCTCAACAACTTAGCAAGCCCCGCTGCAACTTAGTGAGACCCTGTTTCAATATAAAACAGGGCTGGGGTTGTAACTCAGAGGTAGAATGACCCTAGGTCCAATCCTCAATAACACACACACACATACACACACATAGACACACACACAGACACACAAAAGCTGGGGTGTACCTCAGTGGTAGAATGCCCCTGGATTCAATCCCCAGAACCAATAAATAAAGTATTTACATGCTTACTTTGCACTAGGTCTTGGTGAAAAACACACCTAAACAAGGTCTTGTTCTAATAGAGTTTATGTTCTAGAGAGGAAGGCAGGCAATAAGTAAGCACATAAATAAATAGACACGGAAATTTTACATAGTGATGAACACCGTGAAGAAAGTAAAAACAGGGCGATGGAACGGTGGGTGATTTGGAGAGGGCTGTGGCTGAGAAGAGCCAGCCAGTGTGAACTGGCCATGGGGCAAGATGGGAAGCGAGTGCAGTGGCCAGAGGCAGGATGAGCCTAGTGTGTGCAAGACACAAGCAAGGGTCCAGGGTGTCTGGCCTAGGAGAGGCCGATTCCAGGTGAGATCTGAGAGATGGAGAGAGCCAGCTTTTGAGAGCCTGTGGATCATGAGGCATCATGTTCCGAAATCTGAAACTAGATTTCTTATACTCCTGCATGGAATGTGTGGTCCAGACTATAAGCACCAAATACAGGCTGGACCACAGGAGAAGGCTTCCTTCGTGGGGCAGGATTTAACATGAACCTTGAATGGGAAATATGGTTTGCCTTATGCCAAGGAGCGCTGGCATGAACCAGGCCGCAGGTGCTTTTAAAAAGTGCTTTGGAGAGTCATATTTCCCAAAATCTTCTGTGGGGCACCAAGGCTGGGAGTTGCTCCTCAACCAAAGATTTGGGGAAAATCTTTCAAAAGTTTTGGGGAAATTATAAACTAGATTTAATTCTCCATAGTTAAAACAATGCCTTTAAAGGTAGGGGAATGCTTACAGCAAAGATATGTTTTACCTTTTATAACCCAAGGTATCCCAAGTTCACTTGACTATGGAATTTGTTTTAAGAGCTCCTAGTAATGTCCCCAGCATTAAAGTACCAAGGGCACCCTTTGGGAATCACCGTTGGAGAGAAAGCCGGGGTGCGGATCGGCAGCTTCAGGCCCAGATCCCAGGGTGGATGATTGACTGCGGGTGCACAGATTGTCCATGCCGATGATCCCCTCCAGTGACTCAAATCACATTGAGTGTCAACTGTGCCTTTGTTGGCTCTTATCTACTTGCTTTAGTTCTACTTTATTAGCGGGACAAGGGAGTGCCTGGAGAGAGGAAGTGAGTAGACACACATTCATAACCTCCCAGACGGGCTGGGACTAAGCTGATTATGAGAACACTCTCGGGCCTTACACAACAGCCCAGTGTCCATCTTCTCAAAGGTCACACAACCTATGAGGCAACTTTTCTTAGGATGGGTGTGGGGGGGGGGAGGCTTTTATCAGGGCAAGAGTGATTGCATTCTTGGCTAGGCTCTGCTGCCAGTGATGTCAAACACACATTGGGCTCTCATTTCCCCACGGGTGATAGTGAACTGAGTTTGCCAATTATTTGGATAGCTCTGGGTTCATCTTAGGTTCGTGAATCTTAGAGATGGAAGGGGCCCTGGTGAGAAGTCATCTAGTCTACTCTGTTAAAAAGAACCAAGACAGTACTTTGGGAGGCGGAGACCGGAGGATCCGGGTTCGAGGCCAGCCTCAGCTCTCTCTCTTTCTCTCTCTCTCTCTTTTTCTCTTTCTCTCTCTCTCTCTCTCTCTCCCTCTCTCTCTCTCTGTCCCTCTCTCTCTCCCTGTCTCTCTGTCTCTCTCTCTCTCTCTACTTAGTGAGACCCTCCGCAACTTCGTGAGACCCGGTTTCAAAATAAAGTATAAAAAATAGGGCCGGGGGGCGTAGCGCAGAGGTAGAACACCCCTGCGTTCAATCCCCGGTACCACAAAAAAAAAAAAGTACCAAGACCATGGTTGTAGCCAGGATCATGGACCCTGTTGGGAGTCTTATGATAGCTATGAACCTAACCCAGAGAAAAAAGCACAGATGCCACCAGAGGTTTACAGGCCTGTCTTCCTGCCTGGTACCTTTATATATTATATACTCAGTAACCTTTCCTTGAATACCTATTTAACCCCCCCCCCATCTACTCCCTTTGCTCTTAGGTAAAAATGGCACATACAGGCTTGTGTCATCTGCCCCCATGCCCTGCCCTCCTGGCCCTGTCTCAGTCTCTCTGCCCCCATTCGCTGCCAGGCTGTGCCCCCTGGAGGGGTCTGTGCTCAGTTGCTCCTGCTTTCCTCAGGGACTTTGCACATGCTCTTCCCTCTTCCTAAAATGCCTCCCTTCCCTTGTTACTGAGACAACTTCTTATCCTATGACAGCAGCTCAGGGGTTACTACCTCAAGGAAATTTCCTGGGCCTCCTTCCCCAGGTCCTCTATGTCAGATTATCAGTCCTATGTTCTCACAGCACTGTGGATGTTCCTTTCAAAATTATAAATCACACTCGACATTTGCCTCTTTGTGATATTGATTGATTAATGTCTGGCTTCCCCACTAGGCAATAAGTATTATGAGACTAGGGACTAGATCTTTGGTGCCAAATGACGTACTTAGCACACTGTAGGTGCCCAGTGGTGACTGTGCGTGGGATGAGGGGATTATCTTTGGTCAAAAATACTCCCTGTATCTCAAGGCAACCCATTTTGTGGTCCCAAGGCTTCTGGTTTTAATAAGTGATCATTTGCTTCTTGAATCTATTATACTGACAAACTATGAAAGGTTTTGTCCTTCTTTATGTAAATCAATGACTGTTCCAGTCTTTGAAAAGCTGTTGGCCAGTTCTCTACAATACAAATTTCCTGCAATGAATCCACCTACAGGCAGACCTTGGACTTCACTGCCCACCCTCAGACTGTTGAGGACATGATATCCACAGGCACCACAGCCAGCCATGTAATCACATCTCCCTCCCTCCCTCCCTCCCTCCCTCCCTCCCTTCCTTCCTTCCTTCCTTTCCATTTTTCCTCCCAGAAGTTGTAGAAGCATTCTTATAGGAAGTTGAGAATATGCACACACACACACACACACACACACGCACATGTGCACATGCACACACACACACAACTCTTGAAGGAAATTGTGTGTGCCTGGTGGGTACATATGGGATAGAGCTGTGTGACCTGGTAGAGGACTAGAATAATAGTTGGGGAGTCCTAGGACGCCTCCAGATTGAGATGCACTGCCAAGTTCCTGCTCTTTGAGGTGTGATGGTGGAGTCCTTTTTTGAGTTCCTGAGTTTTCTTCCAATGAGTCCCTTGCTACTTGGGGTAACTCAAATAAATCTCTGTTCATTGCAACTACAAAGTGCTAGCTAGAATCTCTCCTAGGGTCGTCAATATTTTTTTCTTTTTAAGATAGTCATAAATAGATCTGTCATATTTTACCTGTCACATTATAGACTCCTTAAGGCAGGTTCTAATTCATGGTCATCCTTCTAACTTCTGTAAAAAACGCATTGGAATAAAGAGAGGGAAGAAGAGGGGAAGAGGGAAGGAGAAGAAAGATGGGGGGGAGGAGAGGGAAGGTAGTTTTTAGGAGGTGGCCTGTGTCATCACTCTGTATGCTGTGGCTGGGTAAGAGTAGGGGGCAAAGTAGGTGGAAACCAAGATAAAAGAGAAGGAGCAGTTATTGGCTGAGTTTTTCATGAAGGCTAGACAAGCCTTTGATTCAGAGTAGAGAGGTTTGCTTTTGCATTAACTAGTTTCAATGGCTATTTTTAGAGGCTGAGAAAATGGAAGTTTATTTCCCCGCCAACTCTGCCTGTTTCAATTTGGCAAACACGAATTTCTTCACCCCCTTTTGTGCTTCAGATGGCACTGAAATGAGCAGCCCTTGCCTGTTCATTGTAACTTCCGGGAGACTCATGGAGCACAGTCCCCAACAGAGGCAAACTGCTATTACCCATAAGGCCAATAGAGGGAGCCCGAGAACACTGAGCAACTTTTGGTGAAAGTCACAGCCAGAAGGTTCAGGTACAAAGGCAGTGGTTATTATGGTTATCTCATACTAACAGGAAGAGCTGGATTTCTATAGCAGAGGTACACATGGAGAAGCAGCTGCCATGACTGCAATAGAGGAGGTTGCTGCATTGGAGGAGGCTTGGGTTAGATTAGCTTTAAGGTCTCTCCTGCACATAAGTCAGCGTATCGAACTGAAATAGCTCCTCTGGAATTAGCTGACAGAGCTTTATAAAACACTTATATGTTGGTATGTTAAATCCTTGATTCTGTTCAGTATGTGAACTTGGAAAAAACTTCCTAATCCCTCTAGACATCAGTTTGCCTCTTTTAAAAAAAAATGATGGGGTCCATAATTGGATAGTGGAAGTCTGGCTTCCTATGACCTTTTAAGGTACAAATGTCTATGACTACAACTTACAGCAATCGTGGTCAGAAAAAATGTGACAAAATACAGCTCACCCAAGAGAAAGAGGGTTCATGCTGCCCCTCAAAATAGGCCTAAAAAGTGGTCCTATTATACATTTAGAGTAAGTGTTGGGATAGGAAATACATTCTTTCATGATCAAGTTAAGACAATATGATGTGGGTGAAAGATAACAGTGACTGTAGCTGAAAGACTTAGATTGAAACCTTAACATTATTTGCTAGCCAATTCACTTTACCTCTCTGAATCTCAGTTTCTTTATAACATTGGAATAATTCAAATGGCCTTGCCTACTACTCCAGAGAGTGATGGTCAGATAATATAATGCACTAGAAGTGCTTTGCACACTCCAACATACCCCACAAATGTTCAGCTATTAATAGATAAAACAACTTTACTGGTCCAAATA
Organism: Glis glis; assembly: GCA_004027185.1. Lineage (NCBI taxonomy): Eukaryota > Metazoa > Chordata > Mammalia > Rodentia > Gliridae > Glis > Glis glis. The sequence goes on from PVJS01040322.1 coordinate 16,708, forward strand.
TTAGCAACGTGGTATGTGTGAATGCCTAGAATTTTTCTTTCCTGATCTTAAGATTCCATATAACCGTATTGTGGCCATAGTTTTTCTTATACTCTTTCAATAGAAAACAAATTAGAAAAAATATAGAAACATTCCCAAGGCACAGAGGGAAAGTAACTGGATTTGCACATCTTATAAAAAAGGGTTATTCAAGAGACTAAGCAAAACTGAGTGATTTGTAGGCAGTATTGAGGCTATGTTTGAAGTAGGAACTAAGCTTCACCTTAATCATTTATTCTCTTATTTGTTGCTTGAAGGTCTAGGGCTACAAATTTTGGAACTGGGGAAAGAACTAGAATACTGCAATGAGATTGTCTATTCATGTCTTCAAGCATATGTTAACATGTACCTATTAGCAAGATACCATGTCAAATTCAAGAGGCAAGAAAAGATGTGTAAGACATTATTCCTCCCTTCAAGGAACACTAAATATTTTGCCTGTCACATAGTAAGTGATTTAAAAGATAGAGCTAAATAGATTTTGTTGTTGTTGTTTACTAAATGAGATGTATGTCAAGGAGGCACTTTAGCATAGTGGTTACAAATAAAAGCTATGGAGTCTGGCAGCCTGAGGGTGTAACCCAGGATCTGCTAAGTGTACTGGCTTTGTCTTGAGCACATTATTTGACTTCTCTAAACTTCAGTCTGCGCTTCTATAAACTGGGCGAATGCTGCCTACCTTGAAGTGTGGCTTTAAGGATTAAATGAACTGATACATGTAAAGGGTTCCATGCTGTAAGTAGCATGTAGTACATTCATGATCTTATTTGCATTGACATTGTTTTCAGGATAGTAGACACAATACCAAGTTCTACTGCATCTCACAAGAGAGGCTCTGAGAGCTATGGATGGTCAGAGAAGGGAACATTCAGCAAAGGCTTTGTGGGAAAAGACCTGTGGGCCACGTAGAAGGTGAGAGGGCTTGCTAATGACAGAGAGAAGGAAAAGTCTATTGCAGGAGGACACAGAGGGAAGGACATGAGTAAAGGAGGGAAGCTGGAGAGAATGTGGCAAGAGCTGGGAATGGGGAGACAACCATTTTGCCATGAGCAAAACGCTCATGTTGTGATCTACTTAATGTATTCATTCTGACTTTGAAATTTCCATAAAGATATCTTGCCATGTCTCTCTGTGTAGGAAATTGCCTCAATTATCCTAATGCTTTGCTGGTCTGAATTGGAAGGCAGTTATGTGAAATCTTGAAGATGACGGAATTTTTTCCCAGAATTCTTAGTTACTTTCTCTTTTACCAGTTTTCCAATTCAGTGGGGCCTCCCCCGCCCCCGCATAGTCATCTAGAATCTCTATGCACTTAGAAAAAACTTCATTCATTTTCTTTCTGAAACTAGTATTAGTTTACTGAAGAGAAAGTAGAACACACAAGAAAAATTATCTTCTGTGACCTCCATGGTATTTTACCCAGGTAACCTCTCAAAATAAAAACATATTCTTAGAAAAGAAACTGACAAATTTATGCTAAGGTATAATAGTTTTCAATGTGCCCTGATTTAAGAGTCCTTTGTAGTTTGCCAGGCATACAACTTCAGGGTAATGAATAGAGAGCTAACAGTGGAATTGCAGGTATCAGCAGGCTTATATGGAAGTTGTTTTGGGTGGCAAAAATGATACCAATATGTACTTAAGAAATGAAAGTAGGCCGGGCGTGGTGGTGCACACTTGTAATCCCAGTACTTTGGGAGGCGGAGACCGGAGGATCCGGGTTCGAGGCCAGCCTCAGCTCTCTCTCTCGCT